>NSMO01000197.1:1291-19813 GCA_002588565.1 Coelastrella sp. UTEX B 3026
GTGGGGGAGGGGTGTTGGGTGTGGGCGTGTGGGAGTGTGGGGGGGGGGGGGGGGGGGGGGGGGTGGGGTGGGGGGGGGGGGGGGGGGGGGGTGGGGGGTGGGGGGGTGGGGGGGGGGGGGGGGGGGGGGGGGGGGGGGGGGGGGGGGGGGGGGGGAAGGGGTGTTTTGAAGTGAGGGTTGTGGAACCACTCCTTGGTGCATTATTCTGCTTTCACATTGTAGCAGCTGTGAGTCCTGCTCTGAGGTGTAGAGTGGTGTTCATGCAAGGGGCAGTTTTCCTGCAGCTGCTGCTTTTACGGTAGCACCCAAGGATGAATGTTATAACATGTTATTTTCAAATGTTACATAACATGTCACAACACACGGCAACTGATCAAGTTTGTTGTCTATATGCAGCCCTCAATCATTGGTACAGTCATAATTACGCTTTTCAGCAAGCTTTTTGGCAACAGCAGCAACAGGAGCCGCCTGGCAACAAGGCGCAATCTGTATGGCAGCAGCAGCAGCACTGCTACAAGTGGAGAGTACTATAGTGCCGTTGTGAATGGCATTGCAGAAGCACCTGCTGGTTTCGGTGTGCAGAACCCTGGCACTGTTATTGTAACAGGTGAGCTTGCTGATGTTGTTGCAAATTGAACATGGTTTGACTACTAATATATAACCTGGCAGCAAGGTTTTTGGCAGTAGTAGCAATAGGAGGCGCCTGGCAACAAAACGCAGTTCGTATGGCAGCAGCAGCAGCAGCAGTAGCAGCAGTGCGAGCGGAGAATACCAAAGTGGCGTTGGAGCTGCTGCGGCTAGTGTGAATGGCATTGCAGAAGCACCTGCTGGTTTTGGTGTGCACAATCCAGGCACTGTGCTCGTAACAGGTGAGCTTGTGACTGCTCTTCAGTCCGTCTTGCAAGTTGAACATGGTTTGCCTGCATGTATTTTGCCTGGCAGCAAGCTTATTGGCAACAGTAGCAATAGGAACCGCCTGGCAACAAAGCGCAACGTGTATAGCAGCAGCAGCAGCAGCAGTGCGAGCGGAGAATACCAAAGTGGCGTTGGAGCTGCTGCGGCTAGTGTGAATGGCAATGCAGAAGCACGTGCTGATTTTGGTGTGCAGAACCCTGGCACTGTTATTGTAACAGGTGAGCTTGTTGATGCTCTTGCAACTTGAACATGGTTTGACTACTTGTATTTTGCCTGGCAGCAAGCTTATTGGCAACATCAGCGATAGGAACCGCCTGGCAACAAAACGCAGTTCGTATTGCAGCAGCAGCAGCAGTAGCAGCAGTGCGAGCGGAGAATACCAGATTGCTGTTGGAGCTGCTGCGGCTAGTGTGAATGCCATCGCAGAAGCTCTGGCTGGTTTTGGTGTGCAGAACCCTGGCACTGTGCTGTAACAGGTGAATCCTCTATAACGGTGTTTTGTCTGTACCTTGTGCCTGAGATAGGGACTTATTCATGGTCTCGTAGCATGCATTAGGATAGTACGGTTTCAAGTGTGTTGCCAACTTGCAAAGATTGCCAGCTGGCGTGGATTGCTGCTGCTGTGGCGGCTGCTGCCGCCGCCACAATTCTGAGCTGCATCCTGGGCAAAAACCACAAATAACAAGCAGCAAACTTACAGATGGCAAGCAGCAACAGTTCCACCACACCAGGTGGGAAATAACAATCTCACACCATATGTGTCATCACCTACACTTGATGTTTTACTGTTGGAAATTACTACTGCTGGAAGCACATAAGCACTGGCATCTTTGCTGCTCATCAAACTCTAATGCTAATGTTGTCAGTGTTCACCTCACAGTTTGAATAATATGTGGAAACTGGAGATAGACTCTGGCTCAAAAAGCCTCTAGTGTGGCATTTTGTAGCCCGCATACAGGTGTAAAAAGACGAAGGCGCTTCATGTATGTCGCCACTTACACAATGCTGGTTGGAGAGCGCTTTTATACTGCTGGGAACGCACAAGTGTTGGCATATTTGCTGCACAAGTGTTGCTGTTGCTGATGCTGATGCTGTCAGTGCTGCCCTCTCAGTCTAGATAGCATCTAGCTTCAACACAGCTCTTGTTTGCATTCTGTGGCCTGGATATAGGTGGAAAAACGACCAAAACGCTTCATGTTTGTCGCCACCTACACCATGCCGGTTATGGGGTTTTATGCTATGGGGTTTTATCGCTGGAATCACACAAGAAATGGCAAAGGTTTAGGGTTTAGGGTTTGGGTTTAAGCCTAAACCCTAAACCCTGCTGCTCCTAAAGCGCTGATGCTAATGTTTGCAGTGCCGAACTCACAGTCCAAGTAACTGGCTCTCTGAGGAATGTTATTTGGCCTGCATACAGGTGGAAAATGACAAAGACATTTCATGTACGTCGTCACCTACACATTGCCGTTTGGAAAGTTCTACTGCTGGCAACACACGAAAATTGGCAACGTCTGCTGCTCATTGAACGCTGATGCTGATGTTCTCAGTGCAGCCCGCAACCTGTTAGATATCTCGCTCCAAAGAGCTATTGTCATAAAAAACCAAGTAGTTGGCATTTTGTGGCGTGCACACAGGCGGAAAAATGACGAAGGCCCTTCATGTATGTCGCCATCTACACTTTGCTGGTTGGAGAGTCATACTGCTGGAAACGCACAAGTACTGGCATGTGGGCAGCAGATTCAGCAACAGTGTGGATGCTTTTTACACAGTGCCCGTCCCGGAGGATCATCCAGCCGAGTATGTGCAGCAGATTCTAGGTAAGGCATCTTTCATGGCAGTTTTTGTTTTCGTTTGGGGTTTGGGATTTTGGAACTTCAAGGACAATCGGTGTTATGTACGATTGGAGATGGCTTGTGCATCAGCAGCAGCAGCAGCAGTGCAGCACTGGTGGCAGCAGCAACAGTGTGGATGCTTTCTACACAGTGCCCGCTCTGGAGGATCACCTGACCGAGTATGTGCAGCAGGTTGTAGGGTTGTGGTACACATTCCAAGCGGTTGTTGGGATTGATTTATGACTTTCAACACGGTCACCGTTGTATGTAGTTTTGGAGCCGCCTGGTGCAGCAGCAGGTTCAGCAACAGTGTGGATGCTTTCTACACAGTGCCCGTCCCGGAGAATCACCCAGTCGAGTATGTGCAACAAATTCTAGGTAAGGCATCTTTGATGGCAGTTTTTGTTTTCGTTTGGGGTTTAGATTTTGGAACTTCCAAGGACAATCGGTGTTATGAATGATTGCAGATGGCTTGTGCAGCAGCAGCAGCAGCAGCAGCAGCAGCAATGCAGCACTGGTGGCAGCAGCAACAGTGTGGATGCTTTCTACGCAGTGCCCGCCCTGGAGGATCACCCGGCCGAGTATGTGCAGCAGATTCTAGGTATGGCATCTTTCATGGCAGTTTTTATTTCGATTGGGGTTTGGGAGTTTGGAACTTCAAGGACAATCGGTGTTATGTATGATTGGAGATGGCTTCTGCAGCAGCAGCAGCAACAGCAGCAGCAGCAGCAACAGCAGCAGCAGCAGCAACAGCGTGGATGTTTTCTACACAGTGCCCGCCCTGGAGGATCCCCCGGCCGAGTATGTGCAGCAGGTTGAGGGTTGTGGTGCAGATTCTAAACGGTTGTTGGAATTGATTTATGACCTTCAACACGGTCACCGTTGTATGTAGTTTTGGAGCCGCCTGGTGGTGCAGCAGGTTCAGCAACAGTGTGGATGCCTTTTATACAGTAGCCGTCCTGGAGGATCATCCAGTCGAGGATGTGCAACAAATTCTAGGTAAGGCATCTCATGTAACAGTCTTTGGTTTTGGCTTGTTAACTTGATGAAGAATCTGCTGTGTACATTGTTGGAGTCGGGGCTGGCTTTTGCAGCAGCAGCAGCAGCAGTGGTGGGGGTGGTGGTGGCAGCAACAGCTTGGATGCTTTTTATACCTGTACCGGAGGATCACCCAGTCGAGTATGTGCAGCAGATCCTAGGTAAGGCATCTCATGAGGCAGCTTTGGTTTTTATTAGGGTTTAGGAAGCACAGTCGGTGTTATACATCAGGGAGAGAGAGAAGTTACAGCGGATACCTCACCAAATGATCGGAGCCGTCTTGTGCAGCAGCGGCAGCAGCAGCAGCAGGTTCAGCAACTGTGTGTATGCTTCTTACACAGTACCCGCTCTGTAGGATCACCATGCCATGTATGTGCAGCAGATGCTAGGTAAGGTATCTCATATGGCTGTTTTGGTTTTGGCTTATGGACTTGAAGAACATTCAGCATGTTGTAACAAATGGTGCCCATCTTGTGCAACAGCAGCAGCAGCAGCAGCAGCAGCAGCAGCAATAGCAGCAGTGAAGATGCATCTCACAGCATGACTGTGCGGGAGGAAAACCAAGCTGGATGTGTGCAGCGAGTCGCAGGCTGGGCTCAGCCCAACTTTCAGATTGAGACTACTTGCAGGATGTGGCAGCAGCAGCAGCCACTTTGCAAACGCAGTGGCAGTGAATGTAGCTCACTCTTGGAATGTACCAGAAACAAGACCCCTGCTGCTGCTGCTGCTGCTGCCAGATACTGCTGAGACTGAGGGTGTGGAAATGGGTGATCAGGTGACATTACTCACAGCAGGCCTGTTGGTTTCAATGCTTTCACTACCTGGTGCAAAGATGTCTGCTGCTGCTGTTGCTGCTGCTGCTGCTGCTGCTGGCATACACCACAGAGCGTGAGGGCCTTACGTTGTTCAATACTGTGTCCCGTGTCACATAGCAAGCTCATGCCATGCAGCATTTCCTTTCCCATGTACTAGACGTCACTCTGTGCTGCTGCTGCTGCTGCTGGCAACGACTGGGGTCGTACATTGCTGTGCTCAGCCACTGCCATTTAGAGAGATGCTGTGATTGCATGGGTATATGTCAGTTCCTGAGTGCTGACCATCTTGTGCTGCGGCGGCTGCTGCTGCTGCCGCTGCTGCTGCTGCTGCTGCTGCTGCTGCTGCTGCCAGATACTGCTGAGTATGAGGGTGTGACAATGTTGTTGATCAGTTTCATGACCAGTAACAAGTCTTCAGACTAACAGGCGATCCTTTTTGTTTCACTGCTGCTGCTGCTGCCACTGCTGTTGCTGCGAACTATTGCTGAGCGAGAGGGTGTGACAGTGTTCATCCGCGTGTCATCACCAGTAATAAGTGTGCACACAGATCAACTCTATATCCTACTGTTGCTGTTGCTGCTGCTGCCGCCGTTGCTGCTGCTGCTGCTGCTGCTGCTGCCAAATATCGCTGAGCGTGAGGGTGTAACAATGTTGATTTTTGGATATATCACCAACAACATGTGTGCACACAACCGGCAATCCTATATCCTACTGTTGCTGCTGTTGCTGCTGCTGCCGCCGTTGCTGCTGCTGCCGCCAAGTATCGCTGAGCGTGAGGGTGTAACAATGATATATATAACCAACTACACGTGTGCGAACAAACGGCAATCCTATATCCTACTGTTGCTGCCGCTGCTGCTGCTGCCGCCGCTGCTGCTGCTGCTGCCGCTGCCGCTGCTGCTGCTGCCAGATACCGCGAGCGTGAGGGTGTGACAATGTTCACCCCTGTGCCATCACCTTTACAAGTGTGCACACAGACCCAGCATCCCATATCTTACTGCTGCTGCTGCCACTGCTGCTGCTGCTGCTGCCAGATATCGCTGAGCGTGAGGGTGTGACAATGTTCATCCCCGTGTCATCACCCATAGCAAGCTTATATGATGCATTGGCTGGAGAGGCGCTACAGAAACAAGCGAAAGCAGCAGGAAGGGACTTCAGGTGTGTGGGTGACATTTATAGCTTGTTTGATAGCTGGGGTTTCCAAGAAGCGCTTCCCAGATGATAATAGACACAAAGCCTGGCTGGGTTTAATATGGTATAATGAGCGCAACCAGGAGCCGGCTTGTGTGAGGTTGTGGTTGGTGATGCATTACAAGCACCAGCAAAAGCAGCAGGAAGGGACTTCAGGTGTGTGGCTTGCATTATCTGGGTCTTCATATGAAGATCCCCAAGGCACAAGCACATTGAAGCCCGGCTGGGCTCAGTAAGCCGTATAACTGCCATGCTTTACAAGAAAGCAACTTTTTTTGAAGTGTGTCTCTACAGCTCCATTTACTGATACATACCAAGCTGCTGTGTGGCTGTCTAGCTGACTTGCAAGCGCTGCTGCTGCTGCTGCTGATGCTGCTGCTGCTGCTGCTGCTGCTGCTGCTGCTGCTGCTGCTGCCACCAGGTCATGGACACTGACGCCCGCCACCACTGTCATTCTTGACAACAAAGCAACATACTCTTAGACTTTGCAAAGTGTGTTGCTCAACTCCATATATCATGCGTATTAATCTGTTTGCTTACAACATCTAGCTGACTTGCAAGCGCTGTTGCTGTTGCTGCTGCTGGTGGTGGTGCCAGGTCATGGACTCTGTCACTGGCCACCACTGCCATGCTTGACAACAAAACATCCTTCTCATACTATGCCAAATGTGTTTCACATCTTATATGTATAATTGCACATGAAGCTGCCGCTCAAACGTCTAGCTGACTTGCAAGCTCTGCTGCTGCTGCTGCTGCCAGGGCGTGGACTCTGTCACCGGCCACCACTGCCATGCTTGACAACAAAACATCATTCTCAGACTATGCGAAATGTGCTTCACATTTTCATATGGTGATAATGTCAAGCAGTTGCTTGAACATCTAGCTGACTTGCAAGCGCTGCTGTTGCTGCTGCCGCTGCTGCTGCTGCTGCCAGGGCGTGGACTCTGTCACCGGCCACCACTGCCATGCTCGACAACAAAACAGCATTCTCAGACTATGCAAAATGTGTGTCACATCTGCATATATCATGCCTATCAAGCAGTTGCTTGAACATCTAGCTGACTTGCAAGCACTGCTGTTGCTGCTGCCGCTGCTGCTGCTGCTGCTGCTGCCAGGGCGTGGACTCTGTCACCGGCCACCACTGCCATGCTTGACAACAACGCATCCTTCTCACACTATGCGAAATGTGCTTCACATCTCCATATATCATGCATATTAAACTGTTTGCTTGCAACATGCAGTTGACTTGCAAGCGCTGTTGCTGTTGCTGTTGCTGTTGCTGCTGCTGCTGCCAGGGCGTGGACTCTGTCACCGACCACCACTGCCATGCTTGACAACAAGGCCTCCTTCTCAGACTACGCAAGATCACTGGGCCTGAATGTTCCAGACCATTACGTCGTCAAGTCAGCAGCTGAACTGGTAGAGCTCAATAACTCACACAAGGTGACAGTGCATTGAGTTTGGCACTTGGTCAAAAAGTGATGATTCCGTGACCATGCAGTGCATGCTGCCAAGCCAGGTCATGATACTGCGTTTGGGTTGTCTAAGCTGCTGCAAGTGACCTGCAGCAGGAAAAAGGCAAAAAAATGTTGTTGGAGCTCAATAACTCACACCAGGTGGCTATGCAATCAGGCCTGCACCTTATCCAGTAAATGATAACTTAGAATCTCTGTGAATGTGCCATCATTTCCAGGTCATGATACTGGCTTTGAGTGGCCCATGCTGTTAAACTGTCAAGCCGGCTTTTCTGGAAAAACTCTGTCAGAGTATGAATATTTAAATGCTACGTACGGGCTGCATAAGGTTGAAACAAAACCTATGCAAGTGACCAAAATGATGAATAGCATATAATATATATTATTTGACAATATTATATAATTCATATTATTTTACAACAGTCTGACACTGTTTCATGTCAACACACACGCAGTTTGAGATCTTTACCCATTGTGCCACTGATGCTGCTGTTGCTGCTGTTGTAGTTGCAAGCCTCCAGGAAATCCTTCGTCCTTAAAAATCTCTCATATGATTCTGTGCATCGGGCTGACTTGGTCAAGTTACCATGTTCATACGACAAATTGGCGGAGTACATTTCGAGGCCAGACGTGGTCATCTCCGAACATCAGCCATGGATCCTGCAGGAGTTTATCAAGGTGTGGAACTGTGTTGATTATCTTTCAGGTTTTCAGATGCTTTCCCAACAAATAGTATGCTTCTATTTCTAGTAAAAAAGCCAGCTTGCGATACAAACATGATAGATTCTTGTGTGATTGAGAAACTTGTATCATTTGTAATGAGAAGCATGTGAAAACTTGAAAATTGCCAGCTGGCAGACAAAAGCCAGGTTTCAGGTCAGGTAGTCTCATTCTTGAGCAGGAACCATGCAATGTGCAAGAGCCTATCAGGGCTTGTTTGGAGGCGTTGGCTATCTGTGATGCTTTTACATGCATGATAAGTCAATCAATGCTGCTTTGTTGTTGTACTGCTGCTGCTGCTGCTGCCGCCAATGCAGGGTAAGGAGTACTCCTGCTACAGTCTAGCTGACAACGGCCGCCTGGTGGCTCACTCGGACACACTAGCCGAACTCTCCAACCTGAACTTTGATCATCAGGGACACCCAGGCATTCAGCAATGGGTGGCGGACTTTGCAAAACGCAGTAATGCATCTGGACAGGTGATGCTCTGGTTGTAGATTGGGCATTTGAACCCTATAACCACCACTTTTGACTTTTATTATTACTCTGAACAAGTGTATGCCAGAGTGTTATAGCAGGCAGGATGGTTTCTGACCAACAGTAGTCCTTTTGACAGTGTCTGACGCAACTTGATTGGCTGTCATGTCAGATAGCAATGGGTGGCGGACTTTGCAAAACGCAGTAATGCTTCCGGACAGGTGATGTTCTGGTTGTAGATTGGGCATTCGAACCCTATAACCACCACTTTTTGACTATTATCATTACTCTAAACGAATGTATGCCAGAGTGTTATAGCAGGCAGGATGGTATCTAACCAACAGTAGTCCTCTTGACAGTGTCTGGGGCAACTTAATTGCCTGTCATGTCAGATAGCAATGAATAGCAGATTTTGCAAAACACAGTGATGCTTCTGGACAGGTGATGTTCTACAACGGGCAGTGTTTGAACCCCACTTGCCACCAAGCTGGATTTCTATTGTTATTCTTTTCTGTTATTATTCTGTTGTATGTCTGCCCGAGTGTAATAGCAGGCAGATTGCTGTTTGACCCACAGCAATTCAATCTTACAGTATCTGAGGCAACTTCAGCAATGATTATGTCAGTTAGCCGGTATCTGTAATGGGGCACGGGGCCGATGGGGCACGGGGCCGATGGGGCACGGGGCCGATGCCCCACACTTGGTGGTCTAAATACATATAGATTGCATTTCTCAACACTGCTCCTACGCCCTTGCTGGTTGTGATGGGTGATTAAATCAAAACAAATTGCCGGCCAACTGATACTATCAGTAGTACTGACACAGCTGATGCTTGCTGATGTCTTGCAGTTGTGTTTTGACTTCATGGAGTCTGAGGCTGATGGTCAGCTCTACTGCATTGAGTGCAACCCCCGGACAAGTAGTGTTATAACGGAGTTCCATGACAACCCTGCACTAGCTACAGGTGAGGCTGGCAGCAGCAGCAGCAGCAGCAGCACTAATTCTGTTCTTGAATTCACAGTCATGCTGAATTGCTAGCCTGACCCTTTGACTGAAATGTGCATATCAGCCAGTTGTCTGTTTTGAACATCGACGGTAGACTTGTCCCATTTCATAGCACGCATCCAACGACACCAAGCGAGTAAGCAAGCACCTGCAGGGCTGGCCAGACACAACCGAGCTGAGGTCAACAATGATGCAAAGTCCGTGCGCTCATCATGTCTGTGTGACAGGTTCAACAACAAGCATGCACTGAATACTTGGCAATTTGTCTATTTATTTTTTGATTTTCAATCACACCTGCTGATACAATGTACGTTGTTATTTGCCCTGTAGCCCTTGCTAATCCCGATGCCATTCACAAGACCATCACTCCATTTCAGAACAGTCCTGCTGCATATTGGTGGTGGAATGAAGTGGCTAGACTAGTAATGAACCCTGGTAAGCAGCTGCCGCCCAACTCAATAATTAATTTATGGCTGTATCTGAACTGAGCAACCTACAATATTGCGGAACTTGTGCTCAGAAGACCATAGGCAGGTGTAGAGTATGTGCATGGCATACACGGTATCACTGAGAAGTTGCTATAAGGCTTCAGGTAAGGGTGTACGTGGTTGGTTTTCACTGTTTTAGGCCATTTCAACTGGTGGTGGACTGAGGTGGTTAGACTGGTGATGAACCCTGGTAAGCAGCTGCCGCCCAACTCAATTATTATTTATGGCTGTACTTCGCTGTACTTTGGATTGCTGATTGAGCAATCTGGCTTGCTGCTGAACTTGTGCTCAGAAGACCATAGGCAGGTGTAGAGTATGTGCATGGCATACATGGAATTACTGAGAAATTGCTTTGGGGGAATCAGGGAAGCTTTTGGGTGCGTTAGGCCATTACAACTGGTGGTGGACTGAGGTGGTTAGACTGGTGATGAACCTGAGTGAGCAGCTGCAGCTCATCCTGACCCTTATGTTATCACTGTACTATGCTGTACTTTGGATTGCTGTCTGAGCAGAATGGCTTGTTGCGAGTTTGCGGTCAGATTTTGCAAAGGCCAGTGTAGAGTATGTGCACGGTATACACGGCATCACTGAGAAGTGGCTATAAGGCTTCAGGTAAGGGTGTACGTGGTTGGTTTTCACTGTTTTAAGGAAATAGGCCATCATCACTGGTGGTGGAATGAAGTGGCTAGACTGGTTATGAACCCCAGTAAGCAGCTGGAGCTCATCTCGACTCAATCTCCTGTCACTTCACTTTGAGTTGCCAACTGACTTTGCTTTGAGTTGCCAACTGAGCAATTTTTTTAAGAGAGGGTTGTTACACGTGGATACCTCACCGCCTCAGGCAGTACTCTCCGCATTATAACTTATTCAATGGACAAACTTGAAGAACCTCCACAGTCAGGCGTACAGCACGTGCACGGCATGCGTGGTACCCTTGAAAAGTTGCTGCGAGATTGGGTGAGGGCAGATGCGAATAGTTATAGTTGCACCGACTTGGGCCACTATCACTGGTGGTGGTATGAAGTGGCCAGACTGGTGCTGAACCTGACTGGTAAGTAGCTGAAGTTCATCTTGACCCTCATGTTATTACTGTACTCTGGATTCCTGATCAAGCAATCTGGCTTGTTGCTGAGTGTGGGCTTGGAGATTGGACCAGCAGGCGCAGAGCACATGCATGGCACACATGGTACCATTGAAGAGGTGGTTTTAAGACATGGGTAAGGGTACACGTGGTCGATTTTCACCGTCTTGGGCCACTACCAATCGCGGTGGTATGAAGTGGCGGGATTGGTGATGAACTCTGATAAGTAGCTGACAATCATCAACTGTATGTTGTCGTCGAAAGTCCGGAATGACAACAGCAAGACAGTGCCACATGAGGAGGCACCTGCTGACTAAGAATCTATATGTTTATTGCTGTACTGCAGGCTACTTGCCCAAGTTGCCGAGTGTTTATTCAAGCGGGAACTGATGCTGTGTTTACCCCTGCAGATCCCCTGCCATTCTTGACTTCGAAAACAAGGCTTGCACTACCTGCAAACCCTTGTGCGTCCGGCATGAGCACAGCAAGATATTATCTCAGCAATGTTGACTATGAAGAAGCATCTGCTGACTTAGGCAATATGTTTATTGCTGTGCTGTAGGCTACTTGCCCAAGTTCCTGACTGTTGTCACAAGTGGAGTTGACGCTGTGTTCAGTCCGGAAGACCCCCTGCCATTCCTGGGCCTGCACTACCTGCAAATCCCAATGTTGTTGCTGGGCAATCTTGTGAGGGGCAATCCGTGGAAGAAGGTGGATCTGTGCATTGGCAAGATCGCTGAATTGTATGGGGACTAAAATGCCTGGGGATAGTTAAGCAAGGGCATGAGATAGGGCTTCACAATGCTGCTGCATATAGGGGGTCAGGGGTTGACATGGAATGATTGTGGCTAGTACTCACCTGATGTCATGCACGCTGAACAAAATTTGCCAAATCGAATGTTCTGTATGTACCAAGGACCTCGCGACCGGATCGGGTAAATAAAGTTATTCACCAAGTATGGTTGTTCCAGCCCACAAGCCTCCGAGAAGCTCTGAACATGATCCCTGGCCTAGGTGGCATGTGGAGCATATCTAGGTGTACTACCCTAGTACAGAGATGTGGGACCAGCCTAGTGCAGTTGGGTTGTTACCATGGTGACAGCCATGGGTTGTTACTGAGGTGACTAACCCGATACTAGGCCGTTACAAGGCCTAGAACATCGTGTCTGGGCTAGACAGGTACCCTAGTCACTGTAGTACGGATACGTGAAAGGGAGAAGTCATGCAACAGGTTAGATGCGCTGGCAAGAGACATGTGTCACCGTGACCAGCCTAGTGCATTTTATTTGTTACCATGGTGACAGTCGTGAGCTGTTACTAAGGTGACTAACCCGGTACTAGGCCGTTACTGGGCCTTAACATCGTGTCTGGGCTAGTAATCAGGGGTAGTATTATGCGAATCCGTCCATAGGACATTGTATCAGGTGGAATCCCTAGTTAGCAACTGTCCGGCAGTGGAAGTATGACAGTAGGACAGATATTCGAATTTCAACAATGGCAGACTGGCTATATGGAGAGGTGCGTATGGCCAATCGCAGAGGTAATGAGGGGAAATGGTTGTCAAGAGAATCAACGTGCACGTGGAGGAGTGCTGCAACACATGTACATGGGTGATCGGGAAGGGATGTCGGCTGCGAACGGTAGGTTGTCGCATGCGATGGAAGTGGCGATAGGGAACTATGTTCGAGAGGGGTGCAGGTGCTGCCTTGATGACTGTTGTTGCAACGTTGGCGAGGGATCACCCCAAACGTCAGGCTCCCCGGGTTCGCTAGTGCAAAATCCGCAACGTTTGAAGAACATCCCGCTGTGCCGGGATACCGCATCGGTAAGTGGATGGTTTATACAATTGCTATCCAAGCTTACTAACTGCATACTTGCGTCTCTTGGCCTTGTGTCGTGACGCTTGACTCGTTTACGACAGCCGGCTTCTTGTTATTGAGATAACACGTATTGAGAACACACAAGTATCAAGTTAGGCACAAAAAACACAGGAGTACGTTAAATCCCGGCCAGTAAAAGGTGCGGCCTTCTGGTGAACTGCGGTCATGCAGCATACCGTGCGCACGTCTCGCAGTTGTTCTGGGTATACCTACGTAGGCGAAATCAGTGCGGGTGGCCTGTATTGCAGTAAAAGGCCCTCCGCATGCAGATCGTAGCTGCCTGGCTGGTCCTCGAGCGTCACAACAGCTTTCGGAGGAACTCCGACATTAATTGCCGAGTGCTTCTTGGTTGCTCCTGCATGTTGGTATGCATGGCTGCTTTCGACATATCCGCAGGCAACAAGCGCGACTCGGTAACAGCCTAAGCACTCCGACCAGCACATGTCGAGACTAGGCCTGTTGCTGTTGGTGGTTTGCTGGCAAGTAGCGGCTCCTGCAGTACGTTCAAGATCGCTCGAGGCCGTGTGTGGCACTGCGCAATATCTGTACTCAGGCCGATGCAGGAACTGCCCAGCGGGAAAGGTACAATGGCCGGACGAACAGCGCTACAGTTGCAGCGCCTTGGTACCTCATGATCTACACGATGCAACTTGTTGAATCTTCATGTATGAGGCAGCCTCCTGGAGTATCTGCCGGTGCATACGGGGTTCATGAAGCAAACCTTGTTAGCTGATGTATGATGCAGGAAATCCTTGAGGGCTGGTCAACGTTGCTGTAGCTTACAGCATTGTTTGAAACACTGTGCATTACACAATACCTCTAGTCCCTGCGTTCAAGGCTGAACATTTGAGCCAGTTGCCAGCCTTGACAGAGTACAGGCATATAGGGACTCAAGTATTCTTTCGGCTTGAAAGCGCACTGCCAACTCGGATGTGCATTGCGATATGCATCGCAGACAGTTGTAGTCTGGACTCTGATATCACTAAACGGTGTATATACCGTATATATATGAACATACCTACACTGCATAACCATTGCCATAGCCGATCGCCCGGGCCCGGGCTATGATCATACCGAAGCCCTTCACCAGCCACAAATGGGGCACAGGTTTTTCCAACCCAACTGGCCGTTGACATGTCTTTGCAGATGTACTACATCTCAAGAGGCTCTCGCCAAGGTCAGGGTTCAATGAGCATTGTGGTATATTGTGAATGCAGGTGGCAGATGCCTTTGGAACCTCATGTGTATATTGCCCTGCTGGTACAGTCAAAGTCCCCGCAGGCAGCCAGATCAATGCCGCATGCTTGTCTGTGGTGGCTGATCATGCTTGTGGCACTGCCCAGTACTCAGATGGCTCAGGAGTGTGCAAGAACTGCGCTGCGGGCAAGGTATGAACTTTGCAGCTGAACATGTAGTGGCTAAGCAACACGTGCACTCAGGTTGATGAGGTGACTCGTGCTTCTGTCGCAGCACCACTACGGTAGTGGTTTGAATGTGTACATGCACGATAAGATGTAAAGCTGCTTCAGGCGAGGCTGACCGGCCGGTGTCTGACAAGCCCATGGCTGGTCGAAGGCGATGACATGGCCGCCTTTTGCGCATCAGAGCTGTTACACCAGCAAGGCTTGCTTGTCCAGACCAAGGCCACAACCCTGCCACAGTGCCAAGTGCATTACATGGCCAGGTTTTGTTGACAGTGTTGTGATGCTGTCTCCTTGTAGGTCACTGATAGCACGGGTACTGGATGTGCCTATTGCCCTGCCGGCACGGTAAAAGTGCCTGCAGGAGTGCAGATCAATGCTGCTTGCAAGGCAGTCATTCAAGACCATGCATGTGGCACAGCACAGTATGCTGACGGCACAGGTGTGTGCCGTAATTGCTCAGCGGGCAAGGTGAGTGGCAACCTTGTAGTTTTGGTCAAACGTTGACCGTCATGAACATGTGACTCATTTCAAGCTGTAGAGTGTGTCTGAGTCACACTGTGACTCAGACACAAATGACGATAGTATCTAGTTCTGCTGTCATATCGTCGCTGCAGCGCTTGCAAAATCGCGTTGCAGCAGAAAGCTCTCTCAGTGTGATCCGCACTGGCCTCGCGATTGCGAGTACAAAGATGCATGCATGATCCAAGAGTCCCTACGGTAGGGAATGTGAAGTCGACCCGACACACACATTACCCTCCCTCAACTTACGCTAGCGCTCTCTTGAAAGCGTTATGCGGAGCTCATTCATTCATTCATTCCAAGAGTCCCTACGAACAGGTAGTGCATGATGGCTGCTGTTTCAACAGCAACTAGGCAGTGATGCACCATTCCTGAAGCTGCAGCAACATTGGAGCCTGATGGTAGCCTCGGCATCAATTGCTGATAAGATTAATCGTGCCAGGGTTATCACAGCTCTGCGTTTGGCTGAACTGCTTATGTACAGCATATGCGTATATGCAATGTAGCACCCGGAAGCGGCCACAGAACAGGGTTCAATATTAATACACATACCATGCTGTACCAATGCAAATTTGAAATTCACATGCAGGTCACAGACAAGACTGGGGCTGGATGCACCTACTGCCCGCCAGGCACAGTGAAAGTTCCAGCAGGATTACAGGTCAACGCTGAGTGCCAGTCTGTGGTAGCTGCGAACGCTTGTGGTACAGCACAGTATGCTGATGGAAGGGGTATCTGCCTCTATTGCTCAAGTAGCCAGGTACCAATACATGTCACATGCGCCAATAAGTCTAGCCAGCAATGCCTTGCTGGATAAAACATCAGGGTATCTGTACTGCATGATGCAAATGTGCAAGCAGGCCAAAATCTACAGTGCATCAGGCTGTGCAACATCACAGCATCACAAGGCAGCAACGGGCCATCAATACCGCAGACGCCCCTGCTCTCAAGCTACTGCTGAACCGGCAACATGCTTAAGCCACTATGCTCTGACTGTGATGACCGGGGTCGTGAATGTGTTATGTGGTAAGCTAACTACCCTCTGTTTTATCTATCTGGTATGCAGTGACCACACATTGACAGGATATTGCCACCTTTCTTACTGCTTTTTTGAGTAGGTCAGGAATACTGATGGCACAGGGTGTGTTTCGTGCTCAGTGTGTTATGTCAAAGCCCCTACAGGTGTAGTCAGAGACGCCACGTGTGTGCGGAGGTGTGGCACAGCCCAATTCTATTCCTCAGGCGTTTGTCGCAACTGCACAGCTGGAAAGGTAGGTTGTTACCACTTGCAGGGGCGTCAGGACACAATTCCGTGCACTTCTTTGCTCTTGAGATAAAAGCGCTGACCCATTGCGGACACAAGTGCTTGGCAGGGTTTCATCTGGTCTTGTTCTTTGTTGGTTTCAATCGGTTTCCTATTGGGTGTGGAGAGTACCATTCTAGATGGTGAGGTGACCTTTCTATTCTACTTCTCTCTCTACAAGGAAAATAGCATTGTCAAGCGGCCAACCGGCAATACACTCAGGATCAGCAGCGGCGTCGCATGTTACCAGTCAGGTTTGAGCTGGCCATGCACCTAAAAACGCAGCCCTGGCTTACGCCTGAGACCACAATTGATGATGTAGAACTACCTGCGTGTCTCAGGCCCTGAAGGCTTCCGCAAGCATACACATGTCTTACGATCTACTTGTGCCAACACTGCAGGTTGCCAATGTGAACTGCACTGGTTGTGCATTTTGCCCTGCTGGCACGGTCAAAGTCCCAGCGGGTGCACAACAAATCAATGGAAGCTGTGAATCAGTTGCTGCTGGGGCTTGTCAAGGCCAGTCACTTGCTTACGCGGACGGAACAGGCACATGCAAACTCTGCAATGCGACACAGGTTAGTGCAACAACAACCGAGCCACCTGATAGCGTCTGTGCCGGGCACTACGTCCAGCAATTTGGGCCGCAGAAGCTGCAGAGCGTTGCAAACACTGTCATTGTTGTCACGCCAGTATGCCGTGGTTTTGCTCAGCTGCCATGACAGTAAGGCAAGCAGCTGACTGCCTGAGTGGCGCCTGGCTGCTCTGGTCGTAAGCAGGTGCTATCTACTGTGACACATTATTACATTCATATGTTGATACAGGTTGCTGATGGCAATAGGACAGGATGCTTCAACTGCTCTGACGAACGCGCCAATAACGGGGGACCCGGTCATGTCAAGTTCCCTCCTGCAGACCCTGCTGGCACCTGCGTGCTGGACTTATGCAACCCAAATCCCTGCCATGCCGGTAACTGCACCATGGTGGGCGCCAAAGAGTACGACTGCCAGTGCCCAAGCGGTTCAGGGGGCGTCAACTGCACCCCGCCAACAGGTACAGTGATGCCAAGATGCCCCTGGCTCCTTTTCTGTACATAACAGGGAACAGTGTTTTGAGGCTTCACTCGCTTTGTGAAACAGAACTTGTCATATACGGGTCTCTTCCTGTTGTGACTCTACGTCTTCTCAGATCTTGAATGGAGGCTAGCATACTTGCGCATTTGCGCTTGGCAGGCGTCTTTGTGTGTTGAATGCATGCAACAACACAATAGTGAACGCTCTATAGCTAAATTTCATTCTCAATAGTAGGCCAGTAACACATAAGACAAAAGAGTGTCACCCCTTACACCACGCCTTAACATTCAGATCACTGAGACATGGTTATGGGATATCATGGAGGTCTGATTGACTGCCATTCCTATGCAAGTGACGCTTGGGCCAGAAAACAGACACTGCCTTTGTTGTGATTTAGCCGCGCTTGCTGCCATTTGCTACTTGCAGGCAATTTTGTGTGTTTCAATGCTACAGAGTTCTGTGGAAGCAACTTGGCAGGTTCGCCCCTTAAGGCAAGCGGCCTTGAGGACTGCAAGGCAGCTTGCAGTCAAGATGCCGCTTGCACTTTCTGTGTGTTCACCAACGCCAGCGATTGCTACATGCGCACGAGGCTGTTTGTTGGCACAGACGGCCAGCATGGGACCAACCCTGCAGTAGAAGCGGTGTGTGTCAAGAAGGATGTATGGGCAGGTGAACACTGAGTCGTAGGCTTACAACGTTGATTTATCTTTCAAGGTTTCAGCGCCCCCAACAGCCACATGCAGCAGGCCCAAACCACTGTGGTTAGGTGCACCTCACAGTTCAACAAGTCGGCTGGCAACCATGTTGTTACTCTAAATGAAATCTGCCAAAGAATGTATACGGTTTTTGCTTTTGGGGGATGTTGCGTTTTTGCAGATGATGCTGGTGCCAGTTCAAATACAGCATAATAGCATGTAGGAAACAGTTACAAAATGAAACCAAACATACATCATGAGGATGATGCTGGTTATTTCGTGCAACTTATGCCCAGAAGACATAGGATCAGAACTGTGCTGCCAGGCCACGAAGGATCGTGCCGCCAGGGGGAGTGTCCACTGTGCCAGCGAGTGCCCGATGCCTGTCAGCAAAAACAGCAACTCGCACAGCAGTGAACGCGCACGGCTACACGTCACTTCCTTCCACTATGATTTAGCGAGTGATACACCTAGGCCAGGCTAGAGTGCGTGATGACTGTTATAGTAGAGCGCGATATTGCAAGGGCTGGACCCACAGGCCTGTAGGCCTAGGCCTCAGTAGAAGTAGTAGCGAAGTCTCTTGGTCGGGGC
>NSMO01000198.1:18528-36605 GCA_002588565.1 Coelastrella sp. UTEX B 3026
CGAGTGTGAGAAGGTCTACGAGAGATAGTTAGGTCGTGCTCAACACCAGCAGTCGGCCACGAAGGGCTTTCCTGGAACTTGAGACCATATATTTCACGTATAATTGTTGAGATCAACTTCAAATGACTTCTAAGGACTAAGGATGCAAGTAGCAGACCGGGAAACTGATCCGGTTGCACGACTACGCACAACACACATCACAGCACGATTAGCAAACTATCATGCAGTTCGGCTTGTGAGACATGTCTACGACTAGCCAACGAGCACGCCTTCGAGCCAACGAGCACGCCTTCCCAGCTGCCGCCGGGCTGCAGTCCACGCACCGGGTGCATGCAGCGCTGAGCCGGAGCTTTCCGGGGCCGTTGAGCTACAATCAGCAGAGTGACAGTGCCGCTGTTGAAACAAGAGTTCGCTGTGCAGGCAGTCTCATACTACTGCCCGGCCAACGTCTGCCTTTGCCCTGCCAGGGCCGGAGCGACTCGCTCCGGCCCGCCCGCCAGGCCGCGGCTTGGTAACCTGGCAGAGTCCATCGCGTGCCGTCGTACACATGAAGGCTTACATCGCTCGCTTTTTGTCACAGTGGTTCGTGTTGTAATGCCACCTCAGTGATAATTCTTCTGCAACCAGTCGGCTCGAACCGATGCAGTCCTATCGTCTTGGCATGTGCGTGCCAGTACTATGCCTGTTCCAGTCAAGGTTCCGCTGGTTGTCTATGTGTTTGGGGGCCGTTGACAAGCGGTCTCCCGGCTGTTGCCGCTTGCGCCGTTCGCTCTGCGCATTTACAGGCCGATGTAACTATCTGTCTCTTTCTAGGCAGAGACCATACCTCTTAGGTTGAATTGCTTGCAATCAGCTAGCAGTCGCGCGGCGTTGCCTGGTGCTGATTCATCGTCTACATCTGTGCCTGTTGCGGTGTTCCCGGTTTCAAATTTTACATGCTTTCGGTCATTCTCACTTGTGCAAATGTTTCAAATACCCTGCCATCCGAGACGTTCATTCTCTGTCCTCGTGGGGATGGGTCTGCTGGATGGGGTGCAGCGAAAGGGGCGATGATGCATGCAAAGGGGCGATGATCCATGCATCCAGTCAGGGCACCACCCTAGTACGTTGCTGGTGATGTACAAACCCCTGACTGGTGACTCAACCTTTCAACAAGAAATACACAACCCTGTGTGAGTGGGCATAACATGCAAACCATGCACAGCCATCATTTGATAGGTCCAGATCCCAGCACACAGAAGTGAACAGCAGGCCCAGATGGCGTCAGGGGGAGCCTATCATGCATGCAGGCCAGTTGCTGATGATCATCATCGTCGGTAGTACCGACTGTACACGACTGGGCCAGTCAGATGGCACCCATTAGAACCTATGCTACTAGCAGGGTAGTACCCCATGTAACCCTAAGTGGGCATGCCATGGCACAAACCACAGAGATGTATATCTAAACCACTAGCACAGTAGCTTACAGGTGACACTCAAGAGTGAAGCCCTCACTGGCCACCAGATTGCCGTCAGCAACAGTGTTGCAGGTGACCCTTGACCGATGTCTAAACCACGACTAGCACAAACAAACGATCCAAGATGGTAACATTCCACATGAACTTATGTACATAAGACCTGCAATTTGGACCAGTACCACTGGCTTTGACTTAGCACAAATGCATTGGCTTCTAATGATACTTGACAAGTAATGTGCCGAACATAACATCATTAGTTGCTGATGCCATGCAAACCTGACAGGTTGCAGTTTTCTGTTTGTCTTTAGCCTGAGAACGAGTGCCAGCTGGGAAACACCACTGTAAAAAAGGCAACTGCAAGACTCAGCAGCAGAACCATGCTGCCACATGCACAGGCGCGCCCCAAAACATGAAATGCTGAGATACACGCAAAGCTGCAACTGCACCATCAGCAGTGCTGTCAATGGGTAGAGTATAATGGGTCACTAGTAGTATGTACAGCATATAATGTAAATCAGCCACTGAGACCTGTAAGCTGCAGGCAGATTCCAATGACTAGCCATGACGGGACCTGGCAGCCTGAGTAAATCTGCTGTTGTGTCTACTGACTGCTGTTACGCTAATAAAATGGAGACGCAAACAAACCAGCTACTATTTTTGGTTACTGCTGTCAAAGGGAGCAGCATAACAAACCTAGCTCGTTGTTAGACGTTGTGTCAGATAAAAATGTCCCTGACTGATGCCATAGTATCCAGCTGAGCTGCACCTTTGGTGACAATTCAGCCTGCATGTCGGCAGCTGTTCTTAGCGGACCACCTCGTGTGGTACATCCACGTGCGCATCGTCGCCCAGTCATTCACCGAAGACGGACGACAGCACAGTGCTCCGTTGCAGTAATGCAGAACACAAGAGACAGCAGGTGTCAGTGACGACGGCAGTAATTGCTATAGTGCTTGCTTGCTGATGTGAACATGTTACCGGTTTTTTTGTTCTGTTAGGCCCACATGATCACTATCACTGCAGGACAGTTTCGTGGCGGTGAACGGTGATCACAGTCTCCGAGCCCAGGCAGCCCGTGTTCCGAGCGCTTGTCAGTGTAGTTTGAACTCTATATTGACAGATAACACGCATAGTCTTTGCAACCACCTTAGCTCCGAAGCTGCGCATATAGACCCGCGACTAGGCCTCCGCTGCATACGGGTTGGTGGCCCCGCGATGCGAGACCCAGCTTGGGGCGTCTTAGGGGTGTGCACCCCGCTGGGAGCTCGCCAATTCGGGGCCATCTTGACGTATGGATCGGTGCACGATCGATAGTTGTGCGCAGTTTCACCGGCTTCAGCAGTTGGTGTGTCACACAATGATTGTATCGTGTTTTTCTCTGTTTGCCTTGATCTTGGTTATTACCAGTGATGACTGAGAACATCTGACACGCTCGGGTGCATACAAACAATGCTGATGTTTGACTTGCACGTTGGCGGTTCAGAGTGTATAATTTCAGGTGTCTGCTTCTGAACAGAGCACCATTCGTGTGCAAAAAGACTGCCACAGCATCATAGATCAAATTGAGCAACTGATGTATTGACAGATATATTGAAAATCCTTCATTCAGGCCCACAGTGCTGGGGAGCATGGCAAAGCGTGCTACCGCAGTTAATTCAATGAGGTGTTCTCAGTGAGGTGTTCAATATTCATTGACCGATTGGGTTTGCATGTCCATGTGTATTGAGTACAGGCCATGTGTATTGAGTACAGTCATGCCAGGCCATTTGCATCTGCCAGTGCTGTTAGTACAGGACTTTGTCCGAGTCAGAGTGCGGCACAAAACATACGTATGTTTTAACTTGAAACTCGCGGCGGTACACAGCTTACCAGGATCAGGGTGGCTTCCTGTGTTTGTCCGAGGTGATATGCCGGGCCTGCGCTGTTTATCAAGTGTAACGAGTGTAACGAGTAGAATAGCACCCCGCGAGGTCTCCTGCAGCAGTAATGCGCAACAAAGTGTCATTGCTCAAGCTGCTCAGGTTGGCCTGCATGGTTTGTTACTTTCTGGACTGGTGCGCACTCAAGAGGCAAGAACTGCTCAACTGCCAGCTGTCACCAACAACACTGTATGCCTAGACTAGAGACAGTGTTTTGTTACGGCCATGCCCAGCGATGGACGTTAAAGGTTGAACAAAGATTCAGAACTTAACACCAGCTAGGCGCAGCTCAGCCACACACAACATAAGTGCCTGGTCAGATGATTATCTATGTAACTTACATAGCCGGGCTGTCGTGGACACAGACAACTACCGCCAGCAAGTCTAATGACCTTACCTAGCCGTGCAGTAGTCCTTACAAAGGTTGTTTGATACCACTCAGCCAATGCGTTGAACCAAGGACTAGAAGCCCTCAATCTGTGTGGCCTTGACAACCCACAATGTTTCACAGGGCATTTAATCTGCGCTGCCTGGTGCCGCCCTGTGCTACTGTTTTTACATCAGGCGGGTTCTGTCGGGTCCTGCATGCCAACGTTCAGCACAGCATTGGGTAAACACATTGTGAACACTTGACCCAACCAATCTTGTTCAACTGTCATACACAACTTGTCATACACAGAACGCTTTGCACTGCAGCCATGTTGTCGCCCTAACGAGCCTCAGAGGCCAACAGTCACGGTGCTGTGACAACCGGGTTCTAAGCGAGGCAATGCAACAGAACCTCTGCTGTCAGCCGGCTTCTTACCCAATGGCATGTGCTTTGGTCCTCTGACACAGAGGTGAAGTAGGTCTCGACTACATACAGACTCTGTACTAGTAGCCATTTGTACTGTAGCTGTAAATAGAGCTGTACGGTGCACTGTAGCTGCAAATGCAGCGGAAGTGTAGCCTACCTGGCAGGTACCGTACCTGGCTGAGCCTTGTAGACGGGTGCCAGTTGGCCAGGTGTAACAAAAATGCAGCCACGCCACTACGGTGTAGTCACTACTTGACTAGTAGCCAATTGCTGTCATTCATGAGGTGCTGACATGCACAACTGAGTGCCATCGGAGGTATCCAGGTCAGGGCCGTAGCCAGGTGTGATGTAGCCAGGTCATTGAAAGCCAGGTCATTGGAAGCCCAGTCATCAGAAGCCAGGTCACTGGACGCATTTTATGATGTAGCCAGGTGTAGACAGGTCATTGGCAGTTGCGTGTAGTGCAGCCAGGGGCAGTTTGGTGTAGCCGCCACGATGGCTTTCAAGCCATTTGAAGCCGGGTCAGTAGACCCCACTTGCGGCGTAGCCAGGCACATCAGCCCCTGTGGCAGTGTAGCCAAGCACAAGTGTAGTGTAGCCGGATTCAGTCAGACGTAGTTTAGCCGGGTGTAGTCAGGCATGGCGTAGCCAGGTGCAGCTAGGCACAGCCAGACCTGGCGCCTGTGTGGTCAGGCGTAGGGTAGCCAGGCACAGCCAGCCCGCTGTAAGGGACGTGTGGTGACGGGGAGGTAGCTGGTTGGCCTGGTGTGATGTACTGGGCTACGGTCACCTGCATATTCGCCCAATAACCGAAATCTTCAAAGGCTGTTGAGCGGTAGGCGGTTTGATGGAATTAGCATGTCATCAATGGGTGCACATACTTGTGACCCATCGCACTGCTGGGCTGACAATATGCGTGTTTACGCTGGCAAGAGCGATAATTTGATTTTTACGTCACCATGACCGAATGCATACAAGAATGCAGCGGAACATCTGCTGCATTGCATGTGCGGAACATCTGCTGCGTGCTGCTGTCAATGAGGTTCTCGTTTGGGGCCCATGCTCAGCTTAGACAGGGATAGCCTCTTTTACACGTCTTCAAGCTATATAGACAGCTTAGGCTGAGCACCTAATCCCCGGAAGGCCTACCCGCGCTCACCTGAGGTCCCGCCCAACCAGCAACCGCTTATATCAGACGCAGAGCTGAGCTATAGTATGTAAAAATGTTAATTAGGTAAGGCGGCATTGTTGAAGCAAACCATGGCGGGTGGGGCGAGAGGGGTGGCTGCAAAAGGCTTCAACGGCTACTTTTGACACATTTGCGTGCCCAAAGCGGCTGGATGACTAGCACTTCAACCCAGGAGTCTTTGACAGGAATTGGGACACGAACGCAAGTCAGTGTTGTACAGTAGCGAAAGCTCAGTCTCTGCAGACACTCGGTCACGCACTGCAGTGCGCCCGTATTTATGCTTTCTCGGAAGGGCCGCTAACAAAGTAACATTCAAGTGACAGCAGTACAGCGATGGCCGAAACCTGCGAGGCCAGCCCGCCTTGTCAACTGTCAACAGCGGAGCTGTATTAGTTAGCCCGCTTGCGGCGTCTGTCTCGACCTTTTATGGCCTGTATACTCTTTCGGCTTCCGCGTGCGTGTTTACTAGCGCCCCCAAGCTCCTCCACCTCTCGGAACATGCAGCTACTGCTTTACACTCCAAATGTCAGAGCTACTGCGCGTTCTCGACATGGCCAGTCCAGGACACCAGTAAGGTACATACATGCATATGTCAACAGGTAAGCCGGTCGATTAGGCATCCCCTGCTGCTTCCAGGCGTGCACAGCTGATAGCCACAACAGCAACCCAGAAGCTACAGCATCACCATGCATCCCTGGTCGCAACAGATTCTTAGCAGCGAAGCAACATCAGCTAAACTGTTGTGCAGTGCAGCAGCAGCAGTAGTAGAAGTAGCAGTAGCAGTCGCGCCTCAGTACCACCTCGCTAATATAAAACTCTGTCTGTGAAAGCAGCACAGATCCGGCAGCCTAGCAGCGTAACGAATGCTGCTGTTGCAGCAACAGTTACTTTAACAATATGATGCAGCAACAACTAGGCACCACAGCCACTGCATTCACGTTTGAGTTCAATCCTACAGTGAACAGCTGTTATCACCAGCTCAACACAGCAGCACGGGCTTTGTCAATAGCGATGAATTGGCCTGCTAGGTGGTGCAGATGCGACATGGCCCAAAGTGAAAGATCACCAAGCAGCCATTGCAGCAACTTCAGAATGGCTGTAAAATACACATGCCATGAACACAATCCATTCAAACAGGCCTTCACAAGGCAGACACGTACCAACAGTCGCCACTGCCTCGTCTGTGCCATTCATGCACATGCAAAACTTCAATCATGCCAACAAGAGTGGGGCACAGCTGCTTTGTAACAGTGCTCACCCCAAGCACGTACACAGCCAGCCGGGGTACTGAGTGGCTAGCAGTAGCAGCAGTAGACGGCCAGTCTGGCACACGGCAGCAACAGCAGCAACACTCAGCACCAACAGAGCCACGGGATGTGCCTGACTTTGACTGTGAATGCAGCAAAAGCCGTCTCGGTACTGGTTGCGTTGGAAACATGTTATCAGGTGGTGGAAGAGATGTTCTGCCACTGCTTGTGCATTGCATTGTAATTGCACTGAAACAAACAGCTTGCGCAGAGTTTATGCAGAGTTGTCATTGTTGGTCCGGGGACTTCCAGATGTGCACAGTGATGAGATATCCCATAACAGAGCCACCGGATGCTTTTGT
The DNA here is from genome assembly GCA_002588565.1 of Coelastrella sp. UTEX B 3026. NCBI lineage: Eukaryota > Viridiplantae > Chlorophyta > Chlorophyceae > Sphaeropleales > Scenedesmaceae > Coelastrella > Coelastrella sp. UTEX B 3026. The sequence continues at coordinate 25,499 of NSMO01000198.1, forward strand.
AATTACATGCAGCCGTCCTGGTACTAATTGCTTCTGGAACAAGGTATCCAACAAGGGACAACATATTAGGCCACTGCTGATTCAGTGCATTGCATGAATGCACTAGAACCAACACTGGGGCCCGGGGCCCCTGCAACATGCTGACAACTCTTTACAGCAAAAGCAGCAGCTGCAGCCCAGCACAGCAAGCAGCTGGACGGTCATCTGCGACATTACCAGATGTCTGCTGCAAAGCTGAGGGCTGTTACTGCACCAGCAAGAGCGCATTGCTGTTGTTTGTGTCATCAAGCTGCATATGCGGCTCAAGACAGGCTTAGAGGATACCAGGAAGAGCCTGTGTACGTTCCCCATCTTGTGAATGCACGCGATCTTTTGTGTGCTCTTCTGCCCTCCTGACCGCATTGTCACTGTGTCAACTGGCACTGGAAAGGCACTAGTAGACCTTGGTTGAAAAAGCATTGTGTGTCTCATGTGCAGGCAATGCTATACTGCACAGCTCCTACATTGCTGTTGGGGTTGCTCTTCATGAGGCGCCCCCTTCACCCCGCATGCTACATACAGCAAGCGTTTCAGGGTTGTTTGTGTTGCCTTGTTGTAGGGGCCGCATTGTGGTCGCATACATGCTTGTGAACACTAGTAGTTCTGCCGCAGAGTTGAGGCGACAGCTGAGCCAGGCAAGGTTGATGCAACAGTTGAGGCCAGCGCTATGGGAATGTGTTATTGATTGCACATGTGGCCTATGTAAAGGAGAGAAGGAAAATCTGGGATTGGCAGTTGTCTGTGTTGCCACAGAGTGTATGTTGTTTGCCATGTACCTGTACTGCCCTGAGGCATCCACTATACATCAACTATGGCAGCACTTTCATAGTGTTGTGAAGGTTGTATTGTGAGAACGCTGGTATATCCGTTGGAACCTGGTTATGCCATAGCCGGTGGCTATGAAAGGCTTTGTTCCAGCATGAGGTCTTCTCAGCTGCCCTCTGCGTCTATGCAGATTTATGCTGTTTTGGAGCAACCTCGTTCTGTGTTTTAATTTTGTGGCCTGCTTGTTATGCAGTGCATACTACCTTGTAGCAGCTTGAGTCTATTGTTATGAGATTGCACCATTGTTGCATATAAATTGGAACAGGGGAGCTACCATTCACAACGTTGTGAATCTCGTCAACGTTCTCCTGCATGTCATTAAGCAGCAGGTAGCAGCGACTGGTTGGCCTGTCAGACATTTCAAGGCAGTAAGCTAAACTGCATGATGTACAGCAATGCTCGGATCGAATTAAATGCTGCCATCGACGTACAATGTCACTGTCATCGACGTGGCACGACCATTCAGCCTGCCGGGGTGCATTTGCGTATATCCTGCCCTCAGAGATTGCCCGCCTAGCGTGTTTTACCGGCCTGATGCCGGTCCTCCTGCTTCCAAAAACACGACTGTCACCGGGTCCTGGGGGTTTACTGTTATAACTTGGCAAATGGCTACAGTGTGGCCTGCACGCTGGTTGACAATGCTTGCACTCCAATCAACAGGAAGGGCATGTGCAAGTGGCCATGTATTTGTCAACCAGTGTCATGGGGTTTTGGGTGCTGTGTTGGTTTTTCGCATGGCAGCAGGCTTATGATGGCTGGTTTAGCTCACATTGGGTGTGCACTTTGCTCTTAGTGCCTTGTCCCTGGTTGGTGCCGCCAGCATTAGCTGCTGAGTGACGTAGCTGCTGTAATAATAATCTATGCTGGGTTACGCCATAGCCATAGGCCATCGACCCCGCGCCTCAAATCTAACCAGTGAGTTCTACTCACCTTCGGACAAGGCGGCATGATTACCCGGTCATGTTGACACAACGCTCGCGAACGAGTCCACTCGCGAAGTGTAGCTGTCTGTACCCGACGATAGGGCTTCAGCTCTAGCAGCCTGGTAATTCCGCATCATTATCAAGGGTTGCCCTCTTGCAATGTACGACACTTATTGGCATGATGCAGAATCGAGCGGCACAATAGACAGTTGACAGCTCCGGGTCCCAAGCACAGTTCCGGAACAGCCGTGTTGCCCGCAATAGCTCTCCTTCAATCAGCGGATGAACCCTGCCAGCAACGTAGCAGATTATAGTTGTCTTCTATGAGCACACCGCCGCAATCGTAGTGACATAGATAAACACAAGCCAGCATGGAGAGGACAGCAGTGATACTCGCTGTGTTCGCAATCTTGGCGCATGTGCAGCTCAGCAGTCAGCAAGGATTAGTATCAGACCCAAACGCGGTGTTGCGAGCTTCCGGTTCCTACGACACGCTGAAGATTATCTACGGGTACAGGCTGACTGCAGTGCTGCAGCTTTTGCTCTGTAGCAGCTTCTGCATGCGTGCACCGCAATGTATATCGCCAACAGCACGTACACGTCGCTTTAGCTAAGATCCGCGTTGATGTTGTGCTTCAGTGCATCGGAATTCATGTGCCAACAGCTGCTGCGGTACACATGGTGTTACACAAGAGACTCATACGTGTCTATGCTAGTCAACAAGCCCTCCTGCTGTGTCTCACATCCCCTTCAATGTAGTGCTCTTGTCTCCATCTGAATTTCTGCGTTCCACGCAGCAATGTCAAAGCATTCAAGCGTGCCTTTCAACAAGGAGCAGCTTCCACAACCTGCAGCAAAACAAGCGGCAGTTTATGTTCTCCCTACGGCCAAACATATGAGCAGAAAGCAGCAGTGCTGGTTGCCACGTCACCTCAGTCATTTGATGCCAGGTCAACTGGCGCCATGGGGTCCTTCTCAGCAGTAGCACAACCAAAAGGTGTGCCACACCTCGGAGCTGTGGGTTTGTCACTGCATATGCTTGAGTGGTGGCGCATGGGGGTTCAGGGTTGGTATATGTTCAGTGCCTGCTCGCAAGAATTGCCATTGCCAGTGGCTGTGATTTGAACAGTAGAGTTGCAGCCAAACAACAGCAAAAAGACTAGTTCCATAAAGCCCAGACAAAGCCTCAGCCGCTGTACTAGCAATAAACTGCCAACTCAAGTCCTGCTGACAGCATCCTGTTGTATACTGATCACAGACCAGAATTCATGCATGTGGGTGGTCCTGATGATTGTTTGTAAATGTACAGCTGCAACTCTGGTGTGATGCCATGCAACTACCAACTATACAATATGTTGTGGGCTACGTGTGAAGCATGGCCTTGTGCCTACTACCTGCAGATCAGGGCCAATGCAACTCATGTGTGGCGTTTGCCATTCTGGCAGCAGCTCAGTCTGCCATGGCATGTGCTCTACGCCAGGACGCCAGCAGCAGGTGACATATGCAACTACTGTTGTTCCAGTGGCTGGTTTGGCCTGTGCATAGCAGTGCAGATATGGCTTCCGGACAAACAAGAATCCTCAAAATTAAGAGCAACGTCAACATGTTTATAGACATATCAGTGGCATTGCTTGCACGTTGGTAACCCAAATACTGAAGCTGGGCATTGTCCACCATGGTTGGTGTTACTCATCACACCAACCGATCGCAGCAGCAGCAGCAACCCTTCCAGCAAGCGCCTGCAAAGGTCACTGCTAGTTTAGTGCAGCAGCAGAGGCAGTGACAGCAAATACGCACCACTACCTTGGTGATATCAGCAACTAATCTGAGTTCATGTCTCTGCCTGCAGTATGTCTGAGCAAGACTTTTTGTTCTGCAAGTCGGTGTCACCGGACGAAGAGCGCAGCTGTGGCAGCAGCTGGAGTATGAGGGACGGCATCCAGGCACTCACATCATTGCAAAATGCTAAAAACTACCCTGTGACTGAGAACTGCCTTCCATGGAGCCCCACTGACCCAAATCCATGTTCTTACCAATGTGGTGACGTGCAACAGCAGTTGAAACTGGGAAAGTTTACATACAAGAAAATTGAAAGTGCTTGGTAAGTATACAGTTCTTGGTCAACTGTTGAGCTCAACACCTAAGTGCAAATGGCTTGCTGAATACATCGCTAAACCCAGCTTCAATGATAAGCAGCAGCAGCATCAGCAGCGGACTCTTTGCCGTCTTTCCCATCTGTGTACAGCAAACTCCCACAGAAGTGATGGAAGCCAGGCGGCTGCTTGCCTTGCAACCTTGTGCAGGGAGATGCAAGAGCATATTCGCAACTGGGGTTCAGTGGTCACCCGTGTTGAGATCTACTCTGATTTCAAACCATTCTTCGCCAAGAACCCAGCTGGGATATACCCGGGGCATGGTGAGCCGGTGACGCAAGTATAGTGCGCAGTGTGACATAGGAAGCACTTCTACTTCAAGGCTTGCATGCGGGCAGCGGTGCTAGCAGCAGTGCTGGAGTGTTGTGTACCTGCTTTGGCAGCTCACCTCGCTAAGCAGCGGTAGGAGTGGCAGCAATGACTGATTCATGAAATGCACGTGCCGTTCTGTTGCGCGGCTTCAAAACAAACACTTGCCAAGCAACTTCAGAAATATACCCAGACCATAACTTGTAGCATAGCAGGGGTCAGCCAAAACCTGTGGGCTGGTGCCTGTGACCGCCACTGGATGACTAAGGCTGGGTCCACTACCGTATGTGGTGGCTAGCACTGATACAGACATGCAAAGCTGCAGCATTATAGTTATTGAAAGCGCGAGGCCAATGGCTGCTGAGGTTGTCAGGCTTCAGCAAACTCTTAGCATTCATCCAGTGTGGAATCTATCATGTGATGTTGCATTAATACAGCGGACCCTGCACGGCCGTCGACACCCCTCTTTACTGCAGGACCCAGTGCATCAAAGGTGACTAGCCACGCTATCCAAGTTGTTGGGTATGACCTTGAGAGTCAACCTCAGAGCTGGCTGTGCAAGAACAGCTGGGGTACAGGGTTTGCGGCAGGTGTGCTTCCTAAACCACCATGTGCATTTTGCAATATATTGGGTTTGAATCCTGTAGTGCTTGAAGTGTTGAAAGGCGGACACTCTACCAGTTGGGCCATCCAAGCGCTTGGATGGCCCAACTGGTAGAGTGTCCGCCTTTCAACATTAAGCAATCAGAGGAAGGGCGAGAAAAGTTACAGTGGATACCTCGCCATTAAGAACTCTCCACACCCGAACAAGAATTGATTGAAACCAACAAAGTATCAGACCAGTAGTATGCATCAAATTTCCATGAGCAGTGGCCAACACCTCTGCCACTCTTTGGTTCTCTGGTGACAGCTAAGAGTTTGGTACATTCGGACGTGTTCCACCAGAGTGTCTGCTTATATTCTGCTGCGCTCTTGGGCTGGTGGTGTGTTGCTGTTGTAGGTGGCTTCTTCAGGATAGCTTTTGCCGCTGATGGGGTTGGCAGCCCAGACGATACATATGGTGAGCAGCCATCACCGCTATGAGAGCTTGCTACGCTGTTTCAGTGATAACATATGTGCGTTTTGCCGCACACAGAACAAACCGCATAAGAGCAAGGTAGCCGCTCAGACAGGTCAATCATATTACTCATTGACTCGGAATGAGTCTTCCAAGACACATTTTATTGAAGCTCTATAGGCAAACTGCATTGCTGCACACATGATTTATCTGAGTATGCTGGTAGGATAGTCAATGTTGTAGGCTTATTTGGCTGCCAGAACGTTGTCGCATCTGTTGTTTAGCACATTGCTAACCAATTATTACATGCAGGAATCAAGTTTGTGACGGCAAAGCCGCCCTCTAAGCCCTACAACCGCCTTACCAAAGGCCCTGGTGGTTGTTTCTACTACCGGGCCCTGCCAACTGACTTTGTCAGTCGGGTAGCTTATGTGTTCAACAGCAGCCCATCACAAATATTGCTGGATAACAAGGCAAGTCATAAAATGGCATGTGCAGTAAATACGCTTGACAACCTGCATTCAGCACGCTGCGGCCGTTGAGTACCCCGCTACTAGAGTAGCGGCTTGGAACATCAGTTATGTCTCTGCTGTGTGATGTTGGGGCCCAAGGCATGCTAGTATACAGCCTTCCAGGACTTGGTTCCTTTTCCCTGTCATTGGCATCATAGATTGAGGGGTATGGTCACGGATTTGTACACACTGCAGGCAGCCGTGCACAATAAGAATTAAGGCACAGTCAGCATGTCAAGCCGTAGCAGCATTTGTTCCGGTAGAAGGTTGTTTTTAGAGTTGACTGCTTTGCGTGTTTGCAGGATATTATCAGGCAGCCTGACATGTTACTAACAGATATGACAATACTGCTATGCGGTATATCAGTGCCACAGCAATCACAGGGCAGCGGCGGTGGGAATGGCGGCAGCAGTAAACCATCACCAGCAGTTGAGGAGAAGCCACCACCCAAACAGTCACCCCCCAGCAGCCCACGAGCTGAGCAACCACAGGTGCGCATGATGTTGTGTGGCATGTTGACAGCAACACCTACAGATTGAAGTCAGAAACATTGATCATCGCCTGAAGTAGGATCCCGTGTATCTGATACATGACGCCTGAACGGGAGAGGACCGTCCTGCAGTATTTGGGTATGCAGTCGCGGCTTCCCTGCCAAGTTGACCCAATGGTCAGGTACTGGTACGCATGTCTGCTGCAGCATCGGATATACATATCAAGCTGGGCATTGACCTCACGTTCTGTGCTGTAATGATAATGCAGACACGACCACGGCCGCAGCCACAGCCCCCAAAGATATTCTCAAACGTCAAAGCAGGCATTTACAAGGGTAAAGTCGCCTGCGAAGGTGCAAATATGGATGCGACCTTCACCGTTCCGCAAGCCCCCGGCGGAGATGACGAGTTTGAGTTGGAAATATACTCACATTATCAGGCGGGGTCCATCAGCTGCGACTACCATGCAAAAACGACGTGTGTGCCGTGGCTCAATGAGATACTGTGTAGTAGTACTACTACTGTGGCGTGGCTGTGCCCCCGCGTGACGGGTTTGGCCACACTGTGCGGAACCGGTCAAGAACCTTGGGAGTGCGTGTATACAACACTCATCAAGTGGCCGGACACGTAAGTTCAGGCGCTGCAGCTGGTCGCGCATTCCATGTTGGCAACTTACGGCTATAGTCCGAGTCCTGAACTACAAACAGCAGCAATGTTCTGGGACTATCAAACACTGCAGGCAGTATGCAGGGAATGCAAGTACAAACTGTAAACCTGACTTGTAGACACAATGTGAGAAAGAACTTGTGGCAGCCAACATGTTGGATAAGCTTTAGTGTGCTGTCTGGTATTTTGCAGTTGTGCTGGTTTTGCTCGTCCGCAGCCCGACAGGATAAATATGTGCTCTTCAGCTGGCGCCTTCACAGTGGCAGGGGAGACAAAGGGATGCAAGAACTTCACTGGAGTGGTGCAGCTGGTAGGCAGGAGGGGCCGATCAGCCATGTAAGTCAGATGGCCTTGGCAAGGTTGTCTGATACGGCGCTGTGAGCATTTGACAGGGGGGACCTACAGCGGAACTGAACATGTTGAAAGTTGCTGGAGGTGGACAGCTGGTGGACAGCTGGCATGAAGGAGGCAGTTGATCACCTATCTCACAGCCAAGTTGCAGTGCAACTGATTGACCATTGTCTATTATGTCACGTACTGCCGCTGCCAGATAGTTTTGCTAGTGGATGCTTGGCCAATGACTGTATATTCGGACACAACCACGGTCACAGTTGGCCGTGAACTCTAGCTGTGTCAGCTGTGACTGTACACGTCAGCGCTCTCTGTGATCATTCTGAAAAGATCTTGTGTCATACACTGTAAACAGACTTGGGGAACAATGTGTGGCGCAGGATTCTAGACTGCGAGAGCCTCACAGTACGAAACTTACACATACTTGACATTTTCATGCCTGCTCAAGGCTAGTAGGCAACTAGTTGTGTAGCCTGTCAATCAATTTGTTACATGTCTTGTACAGTGTGCTGTGTTGTCGTGCTTGTCTAGAGTGCCATCTACACTATTCGCGACCATGTTATTGTTTCATGTTGAAATTGAGTGAGTGAGTGAGTGAGTAAGCTCTGCGTAGTACTTTCAATAATGCGCTAGCGTGATTTGAGGGAGGGTAATGTTTGTCGAGGTGACTCCAGATTCCCTGCTGTCTGCTCACGTCCTGGAAGGGGCGAGAGGGCTGGCCCCTCAGGAACCTTTGAACTCACAACCAAGAGTGAATTGTGATCTTTGTGATAGCATTTTGTGACATTTCTAGGTTGCAGGCCAGCTTATGCAACAACTAAACTATGCTGGTCATCCTTGCAGAAACTCTTGCATCACAATCTGACCATGTTTGAGTGCTGCCCACCAACGACGTTGTTACCAGGTGTACGGTAGGTTCTTCGATCAGCGTACCCGATTTTGCGACATTTCTGGGAAACGTCGATTGAGACCACGGGAGATCGTAATTAGGTACGTAATAATGTAAATAATATATTATAGGCCCTATCTCGCTCGCCCAGGCCATGTTCGTGATGGCATGAGAGATGCAGTAGGGCCAGGCGCTATTCGGCGGTCCCTGCAGGTGTTGTTTGCGCTGGACGCGTTGTATTTGTGCTAATTCATCAATAACCACCCGTGCTTATACGCCGCGTGAGCTATGGTTCACCTAGCACCGCATTGGTGCGCGCAGTGTACGAAGTGTCACCTCCTTTAGCAGCAAGCGAGTCAACCTTCAGTGTTAGCGAGTACGGGCCTTCAAAAGCATATCCATAACTCGCAGGCTCGCCACGATGCTTTACCAGCTGCATCTCAGACGCGGCGTAGTGAGTGTCTTTTCAGAGTTGGCTGGTGTTGGCTGGCACTGTGAAGGCTGGTTGACAACAACCTCCCTATAGCTGCAGAGTTCGTGTTCCGCATGTTTCAACCAAAATACCGGTACACACACGCATTCATGGTAGCGTGCGCCGGGCGCTGTACTGAAGCAAATTCTCACGTGTCTGTGCAATGTTGATTGCATTTGAACATCCTTACGAAGCCAAGCACCCAAGCAGCACATTTGCGTAGCACGGCACATTACAAGGGCTCAACAGGCACGGACTGACCACATACAATTGCACTGCAGTACTGTCAGCGGCTGGTGCTTGTTGAGCCCTTGCGAGGAACCTGGCACCCCACATGCCAACGCATCTATCTTGTTGCATGGCTCACTCGCTTTTACATTGCATACTGATCTGTTCACCTCCCAGCTAGAACTTCAAGAACATTGACAAGAAGACAATACCATGCACAACCCTGCTGCCGAATAGCAGATTCAGCAGCCGTAGGTAGCAGTGGGAAAGCATGCCATCTGTCAACACAAACAACAACGAGCTTGTAGTTGCATGCTTCGTTCATCTCAATGATGCGTTCAACCTTGCATCCCCCCTCCAAGCATCTGCAGCACCCACACCTGCCACCAGCGCCACCAACACTTGAGGCGGCAACTCCTGTGTTTTCCTGCTGGCCTGCCTCGGGGCTGTCACATGGGCCTTCTCGCCCAGTACTAGGTCCTTGGCTGATGTGGTCATCAGCTGTCCTGTACTCACTCAGCTTTCTGATGCCCATGGTGTTCCGTTTGTTCATTGTAGAGCCTAGGACTTTGTCCTGAGCTTACTCCTATCAGTTGCAATACTGATGCCTACAGCATACACACAGCAGAGGGGCGCTATTTGAGAGAAACACTGGACACTGGTGATAGAAGCAACCAATGTGTTTGCCCAAGAAGCCACTTTGCTGTCGCAAGAAGTTGGGCTTTGTCGATCTGCCAGTTGTTGCTGTGCACCCTAAGTGGCAGCTGCAGCATCAAGAAGACCGGTGTACAAAATCTTCGATTACCTGTGCCTGCTTCTGAGCTCCTCCTCAAGCGAGTTGTTGGGGCGCCTGACCTGACCCTTCCTGCACCATTGAGTCTCCTCTTCTGTCTGCATCTCTGCTGTCGTGTTGGTCCATCCTTGACCTGCATCCAACAATCAGGTTCAGCATGTCGCTGCGGCTGTGTTGTGCAGCCCAATGTATAGCGAAGAACCAGTGCAACGAGTATTAGAATAGTGACAGATGGCAGCAACATGTGGTGGCAAGCAGCAGTGGCAGTGTTGACTGGCAACAACAGCAGCAACTGTTATGTGGTGCACATTGCTGGCAACAACAGCAGCAACTGTTATGTAGTGCACATTGCTGGTGTGTATAGTGCAAGCTACTTAGGACAGATCTGTTGCAACATGCTAGGCTTGATGTCTTCTTGTGTGCTAAGCCAGTTTCATTTGAAATTGTCAGATGCACACTCACTAGGGTCGGTTGCCAAGCATGCCGTCATCAGGGTTGTCCTTGTTTGGGGCCAACAGCTTCGCACGCATCTCCTTCCTCAATGCATTGTGCGCCCCGTGTGACGTGTCCTTGCTGCAGTCCCCTGGGCGAACCCCTGTGTGCCAAGACAATGGACAGCAGCACAGAGTCTCACAGATTCCCACTGCTGCACACCCACACCGGGGAAGTTGTTACAGTGCCTCATCATCACTGTCACTGCTGCTGCCTACTGTTGCAAGGGGGATGTTGCTGCCTAACGACCTGCTAGAGAGCATTGCGCACGCTTGTTTTCCTAGATACAGATCATGTTTATCAGCGTTCAACAGAAAGAGTGCTGCGTTCACGGAGGGCGGCCAATTGCTGGCCTGCTGATATTGCTGCAGCTGCCTACTGTTGCAGAGGGGTTGTTGCTGTCTAGCGAACGGCTGCAGAGCATTTCGCACGTTATTGTACTAGAAATAGATCATATTTATCACCAGCGTTCAACAGAAAGAGTGCTGCGTTCCCGGAGGTCGGCCATTTGCTGGCCTGCTAGTACTGCTGCTGCTGCCTACTGTTGCAGAGGGGTTGTTGCTGTCTAGCGACCGGCTGCACAGCATTGCGCGCGTTATTGTACTAGAAATAGATCATACGTATCACCGGCGTTCAACAGAGTGAGTGCTGCGTTCACGGATGGCGGCTACTTGCTGGCCTATTGTTGCTGCTGCTGTTGCCTGCTGCTGCAGTGGGGTTGTTGCTGTCTAGCGACCTGATGCAGAGCACTGCGCCCTTTATCATACTAGAAATAGATCATACTTATAACCAGGGTTCAAAAGGAAGAGTGATGCGTTAACAGAGGGCGGTCATTTGCTGGCCTGGTTGTACTGCTGCTGCTGCCTACTGTTGTGGAGGGGTTGTTGCTGTCTACCGACCTGCTACA
>NSMO01000199.1:0-23208 GCA_002588565.1 Coelastrella sp. UTEX B 3026
TTACCAGTCCCTGAGCGGTTTGTGGGTGTCCTGCTGAGCCTCAACTGCCCAGGGCATTGCAGGCTGCAAAGCTGCAAGGCTTCTTGGGTATGTTTACTTCCAACTGTCGTGCTGCTTACGTACTGGCTGAGGTAGAATGTGTCGGATATGGCAGTGAAGGTTGGGCAACGGTGCAACACTGCAGAGCTGAGTGTGCGATGCTGACCAGTGCAGTACAACTCGCAAGTTCCTGTTGGGCCGCTGTGGTGCACGCTTTGTGAAAGACCCGCAGGATAGTCAGCCAGGCTTCGTTACTAATCCAACAAGAGATGAGACGGCGCCTAGCTGTTGCTGTCAGCAGCAGCCGCAGCAGTGTGGCAGTTTGGCCAACATACATGACCATCACAACTGCAATCTGCCTTGTCTGTAGCTGCAACCAGTCAGCTGCATTTCAAGATCGTACTAGGCATCAGTAACAAGCCATTCGAGTATGCTTGTCGCGGAGTCTTGTCTTGTCTTGCATCGGCGCCGATCGAACCACTTTGCCAGTCCGTGTCCTCCGCCACGCCCGCAACCAGAGTATCACCACCGTCGTAGTGACTACAACAGTCCTTGTTTCAGCTCTGCTGAGTGTAACGGCCAGGGCATGATCAAAGTACGGGTTTGCAGAGAAGCTGTGCACAGCAGCAGGGAACATCTCGGGTCGAGGGGACATGAAGGACACTGGGAGCCTGCTGCACGGTTGTATAGGTTTTCTACTGCTTGCAAGAAGGCTGAGTGAGTCATCGCAGCAGCCAAAGCAGTAGAATTGTGTAAACCAGCTTGTGTCCAGCACACACATATGTGCACTGTACAGTGCACGCCTGCCAACTCAAGTGTGCTAGTCAGCAGCAGCAGGGTGTGCTGGACATGGTTTCTGTCATGTGTCAGCCTGTTATGAACTGGACACCATTATCGCAGGTGTGAAGGCGTTTGCACCAGCCATCTACTGTGCAGACAGTACACACATAGTTCTGGCATATGCACTGCTTCCCAGGTGTGCCAGCCATCCTGGCGTGTATTCCCCATGCACGGGCCAGAAGCATGTTCGTGACCCCGAAGCTGTTCACCTGCGCTGATGAGGAGTTTCCAACTGGCATAGCAGACAGCACAGCATGACAAGTCAATCCCCAGCAGGTTGGAGCCCAGCAATGCCACACGGTATGCTACAACAGACTGTCATGCATACTCGATACGATGTGAACCATACTCAGCCAGGTACCATTTCGCAAACTTCTGGATCCCTGCCCGCAACCCAACCTGAGATGTGAAACCCAGATCCCGCTTAGCAGCACTAGTGTTTGCCCAGGTAAGAAACACATCTGCACTAGCTGCCGATGCCACCTTAAGTTCAATGTTTGTAGCTTTCATGCCCAATGCATCCTCCAAGTGATGCAGCAGTTCAGTAATCCTAGCTGGTTGGCCCCTGCCCAGGTTGTATATGGTATGGCCATGCTTACCAGGCTGTGCCGTGAAGTCACAGGCCCGTACTACACCATCTGTTATGTCGTCTATGTACGTGAAATCCCTGTAGGGGAGCCTGCAATGTGCCGGGTTAGAGCTGCTGATGCTGCCTGTAGCCCTTGCAACAGAGACAGTGGGTGCGAAAGACTCCACACTGGTTGCTGGGTGTTCGCCTTTGTTGCTGACGCTTCCACCTGCTGACATCATGCCATCTGCGCCAGATGCTTGATCATTGGGAAAGCATGTCAGCAGGATGGTCTTGTTGCCTGTCAGCGCCTGTGCAAACCTGAACACGGCCATGTCTGGCCTGCCCCAGGGTCCATACACAGTGAAGAAGCGCAGACCTGCACAACAGCACAATGTTACCATGCATGTTTTCATTGCAGAATGCCTTGTTTAGGACTGCCACTGCGGTACAAACATGGTGTAGACGCTGCCAGTACACTCCACCAATGCACATGCCTTCTGCTGTGTTATTTGCAGGCTTTTGGTGGATCTTGAGCCCCGGCCTGTTTTGTGCTATGCCTTGGGCTGGACAATGCCTTGTGTCTGAGGCTATCAACCACAGCTGCAGTAGGTCACGGCATAGCTGCGTTGAGACGGCACTGTGAGCTGAGACACGAGTGTTGGGGTGGGTACAAGTGATTGGCTGATACACCAGCTGCACAGCCGTTGTTGTCTTCAGACTACAGCAGCAATATCGCTATCTCACCTGTTGCTGTCATGTTGTACTGGTGGGTATACACGTCAACCAGGTGCTCAGTAGCCAGTTTGGTAGCAGCATACACAGATGTAAGCTGGCTTTTGTGCATGCCCTCTTCAGAGCTAGGCTGCAAGATATACCCTGGTGTTCCATACACTGATGATGAGGAGGCATATGCTAGTGTTGGTGTGGGGTGCTGCTGTGTGATTGCTTCCAGGAGAGTCACTGTTCCGACTTCATTGTTCAGGATGTAGTCAATCGGATGCTCGACAGATGCTCTGACCCCTGCTTGAGCTGCCAAATGCACCACTTGAGTGAACTTGTAACCATGAAGCAGCTGCTGCAACAGCTGATAATCTCTAATGTCTCCTCTCACTACTGTTATATTGCAGCATTTCTGTAGCAAACGCTGCCGCTGGCGCTTTATTGTGACATTGTAGTATCTGTTAAAGTTGTCCATTCCGACGACTAACGTGCCTGGCTGCTGCGCCAGAGCTTTGCTGACGTGATAACCAATGAAACCTGCTGCGCCTGTCACTAGAATGCGGGCTTGGGCCGCAGCATGTTCCTGGCAATGTTTTAGCCCCAGGCCATCATGCTGCCACTGGTGCTTGTGACCTGCAGGAAGGCATGGGGGGATTTGGTCAGTATGCTGATGACTTTTTGGTGTTGAGCACCATGTGTCAGCATGGATGTTGACATAGCCACGGCAAGACGTCTAATGCGTCGACGCTTGTGTCGGCCGTGAGAGCTTGCTCTGTCTTTGGTAAAGTTAGTATCGCAGGTAGGTCGATAAGATCTTCACACTCACCTCTTTGGCTTGTATGCGTCACCCGATCGTCGCCAATCTGGTGTCGGATGCTCGCTGCTTCGCTCTTGAAAGGGTTGGTGCAAAGAGCCACTCGAAGCAGCGAGGCGCTGACAGTAACATGGCTCTGGAAACATATGATCGACATTGTAGTTGTTGCCAAGAGGGTGACAACTGCTACCCAGTACAGCCTGGCTAACATCGTGTGCCATTTCATGTTTGGGCCGTTGCGATGGCATTGCTTTTGGCGCGCCGCACCCAAGGCAGGGCTCTCACGGAGTCTGTTTCCTGCCGCTGTCCTGGGGCAGACGGGTTCTCATACCAGTGCGGCACCTGCAGCTGCTGTTCCATCCGTGTACTGGCCGTGGTGAAACCTAAGCCCCGGCCAGGCGTGAAGCTTCACGCTATTGCCTCGATCCTTAAGGATCGAGGCAATAACCGAGGTCGTCGCAGCTAGCAGCTTACCCGTGCCGTCAGTGCCCATGCCCAGCGCATCTACAGTTCCCCGGAAAATGCTCGAAAGCCAGTTTGACGTCAGCTTGCAATCCCAATCGGGGGGCTTTGGACTTTGAGCCGCCGGCCGTGAGACACGGGCTGTACGTTGGCCTCGTCGAACAACCAGACGCGGTGTTCTCTCGCCGGATAGGCCCGTCAGCACGCATCAGCGCAGTGCACCGCTCGTACAAACCGCCTCGAGGGCTGCTCCGAGGACATGGACAACCTGACGACTAGTAGTGGCGCAGCACGTGTCGCTGTGGTGCTAGCAACCTGCAATAGGCCGCAGCTAGTCGGAGCTGTGGCTCTTCCATCCATCTTGTGCCAAACATCTGCACCCGATGTTGTCATTGTGGTTGATGACTCCCAGGTAGGCAACAAGACAGCAGGTCTTTGCTTTGGTTGGTTGAACGTGGCAGGAATGTGATGAGTCTACCGTGCCATGGTGGAGCAACTCCGTTTACAATGGCTGCCAAACCAGTTACTGCCTGCACTCAATGACTGGTGTCTGTCTTGAAGTCGAGTTGAGGAGTGCTTCAGTGGTTACTAGCTGGGCCACACTTGACCTTACCCCTGTGGCTGTAGTGACGTCACTTCAGTTTCAGACTGACTTCTCACCCATTGATTGCTATTGTAGGAGGGCGTGACTGGTCACACATGATCACACCTGATCTCACAAGTAGACTGACTTGACAAGTGGGAATCACTCTGTTGCCGCCGTGCAGGACCCTCACAACCGATGTTTCACAAGTAGTGCAGTGTGGCAGCATCGACAAGCCTTCGAGGCTAGGGGCACAGAGCTGGTTTTGCTGCACAACAATCGGACAAGAGGCGCTTCAGGAGCCTGGAACACTGGCATCTTGCATGTGATGCAGACATGCCAGCCATTGGCATCAAAAGACACAGATCCCTGCGCCAACATGTTCATAGCTATCTTAGGTATGTGTAATACAGAGGCACCGTTGGTCATGCCTAGCCAATTATTCACGTCTGTTGAGGAACCCACTGCTGCAGATTGTGAGCTTGCTGAAAATATAGTTGTGCAAGCAGCTCAACAAACAATGCACAACAGTCAGTTATGCGTTACCTGCCATGCCACACTATTGGCCGTTAGCATAGAGGTCTGGCCGCACTGTAAATGCTTCAGGTCCAGCAGTGCTTATATATAGTCGACACTACATAGCTTCATTTGTTGTTTGCTTTTGCAGATGATGATGACTGTTGGGAGCAAAATCACATAGAGTCATGCATATCGGCCCTGCAACATCACCAGCATGCAGACACGCCAGCCCCAGTCATGGCAGTTTCTGGTATCATCAGGCATGACACTCCTAGCCAGCAACTGCACACCATACTCCACGGGTCGGGTCACTAACAGTCAATCCCCTCAGCAGGGCCCCTCAGAGCAGAACAGTTCTATACGAGCAACCCCCACATACAGGGCAGCAACTTGTTCTGCAGGCTAGACCTGCTGTTAGCTGCTGGGCTGTTCAACAAGTGGCTGCCGTCAACCACTGATAGAGACTTGTGCATTCGCTTAGCTCAGCTCGGGGCGCACACAGCTACGACAGGTGTCCACACAGTGCATCATTTTGCACCAGCTAGTACTGGCTTCTCCAGGGCCCCGACACCTGCACCAGCATATGCTGCCAGCCTATCCAATCAAGTACAGTCACGAAGCACCTCAGATCGCGGCTGCCAAACTGCCGCAGCAACTTTTGCAGTCAGCAGCAGTAGCAGCCATCAAGCAGTTGCCAGACTGTCAGACCCCTGCAGCAGTGCCAAGCTCATCGGCCTTCACAGATTCCACCATGACCTGTGGAGCCCTTTCATGACAGCAGTGCAGCAGACAGCTGCTGTAAGCAGGGCTAAGCAGCTCTTTGGCGTAGACTTGAACACAGCATATGCACGTCAACCATCGGCAGCTGCACCAACAGGTTGCCAGCTTCAGCCGATTAGCATTGCCTCCCTGGCAGCAAGGGCAGCAGCAAACTCTCAGACAGTTACAGGACACGGTTGCAGCAGCAGCCGCAGTGTGTCAGGTGTCAGCAAGCCCAGTTCAGCCACCAGCAACACCCCACTTGTGCTGTTAGCTGGCATAGTGAGCAGTTCAGGCAGCACTGTGGCTGGTCTGCTGTCAGATCTGCTGCAGCTCATGCAACAGACAGAAGGGACCGACCAGTTAGGTGGACTGGAGGTGCTGCTGCTGGAGAATGGCAATGACAACAGCACAGGTGGGCAGGACATGGGGCAGTGGATCTGGACTTGGCTGATGTGGAAAGATGCAATCTTGCATGTGGACTACTTCCATCAACTTGGGTACTCTCTACGGCAAAAAAAACAATGTTCTTGTGTCTTTTGAACTTAGGCAGTTGGATGCGCACACCATGTACTGGGCATCCTGCTAGCCAGATACCTTAGTGATGTGCCCTGTGTAACACACTCACGACAACTTCGCGCGCATATCTGCTTGTGAACAATGGCTTTGGTGGATTGAATTGCCGCCGTCAGCCAGCCAACATGAGTCGACTCCACAAAGTCTCTGTCTCCCCAGCTTATTGCAGATTACGTTGATGCAGAAAGCTCACATACTGCAGTGCTGTTAGGGCATCATGCCCAGCAAATTGTGCAATTCAGCAGGCGGCAACATTCCACTGCATATGTTTGCTTCCAGGCTGTGGTGTGTGATATGTGAATATGACATGATGTATATGCTGCAGGCGTGGCTGATGTAGCAGCCCAGTACCAGCGTCAAGGCCTACCTGTGCACTTTGTCAGCCGAGCCCAGCAGGTACAGCATGCTGAAGATGGCCTGGTGCCTGCTGATCTAGCAAGCAAGCTGTTCAAGACTCACCACCCGGACTCACCTGAGCCATGCAGCAGGTCGCCCATTGGAGACATGCGTACATTGCTTCAGATGCACCTTGCTGCGGTCATCAAGGGACTACCAGAACGTGTCAGGGCAAGCACAGTGGCATGGGTGCTTGATGATGACAAGCGGTCGTTGAGAGACACATCAGGTAAGTTGAGAGTGATTGATTACTGGATGCAGTGACTCTGTGGTCGTGTGGTTAGTATCAACTCGTGTTGTCCGTATTATCACCCAAGCAATAACATGATACTCAGCAGGGCCGTGTCCACAGTGTGAAACCCTTCTGCCTTGGTGAGCTGTGGCATGCTTGTGTGTTATGGGGCTGCATCTACAGCTACACCCAGAAACTACATTCGCTAGCCGGCCTGCAACATAGACAGCGCATCACAATGCGCCCCCCAGTAGTTTTGCATTGCACCTTGAGAGATGCCAGTGCAGTGGAGGCCATGCAGTCCTGCACTCAGCTGCTGATGCCTCCAAGCAGATGTCACTGCATATCACAAATAGCAGTTGTGTCTGTGCATGCAGACTCCCAGCTCCTTGACACAACCTTTCTACAGCACCTACAACACTTGAAGGCCACTCACACAGCTGACATAGTCCTTGGATGTGATGCTGGAGCTCCACCACTGCCAGCAGCATCAACACTCATGCTGGGACTGCTGGATGTGGTGGCAAACCTACAGATGTTGTCCACAGCAGTGCCAGTTGCACCACCACCGGAAGCCAGGGCGTCAGGGCAGCCAAGCGCCTCGGGCGACTGCGTGGAGGTTGGCTCAGCACCTGATGTTACCCTCACGGCAGACCCAGCAGCAGCAGCAGCATTCAACCATGCTGCTGCTGCTGTGTGGCCAGACATGTACTATGACATGTCTACTGCACACACTAGCCACCTCAATGTGCCATTCAGAACAGCAGCATACCAGCTAGCAGCAGAGCATCATGGCAATGTCGAAGCGTCAGCTGCAGCAGTGCAATGCTTTGAACACATAGCACAGGGGCTGCATGGGCTGCTGCATGGTGTCCCCTTCCTCAGAAGCTTGCATGCACCAACATTAGCAGCAGCAGGCAGCCCCAGCAGCAGCAATGAGAGGAATGGCAGTACTGCGACTGCATCCAGCGGCAGTAGCAGCGCCAGCACATATGACCTGGATGTTGTGCCATCAGTTGAGAGGGGTGGTAGCACATTTTTCTTCAATCATAAGGCGCTGCTGATACCACAGCATGCCTTTCCAGCACGCAGGTGGGATGAGATTGGCACTTCCCCCCCAGGCCAGACAAGCTCACAACAGATGGTCTGTATGCTGGTGGCATCTTGCAGCATGTTGATGTAATAGCACACTTACAGACTATACAGACTATTGCCTATGGCTCAAAGTGTGTCTACATACCTGCAGCTGTGTGCACAGGCTGTATGGGGTCAACTGTATCAGAAAGCACACTACGCCAAGAGGCTTGTACTGTCAAGTAGACCCAGACATCATGCTGCCGTTGTGCATGGTGTGTGCTGCAGGTCCGGTATGCTGTGGTGCTTGGCGGCTCAGTGCCAAGGCTTGAAGGTTGTCAAGTGCAAGCAACTGGTGGTCTGGCATGAAAGAACAACACCCACACCTATTGACACCAAGGACAACACACAAAACAACGACAATACGCAAGATACAACTGACAGCCGCAATGCCTGGACCGATGGCAGCGTCGTTGGACCCAGCATGATGCCATCATTCAAACCGGCATCGTTCTTCACTGGTATCTGTCAAGACATCCGAGGCCACAGCCTGTACAAATCAGTGCATGCTGGCCTACAGGCAGCAACAGCCGCTGCATCCCATGCACATGGCAAGCCACTGCTACATGACAGTCCTGGTCTGGTGAATACTCTTCTGCCAGAGCAGCTACTGCCACTTCTCAAAAAGTTCAGGCTGGCTAGGGCGACTGCATTTGTTGCAGCTTTCAGGTCAGTCACACTGTGAGTGCTGCAGCCATCAATGGTAACATAACGTAGCATTGTGATCAAAGCATCCACTTCAACAGATTTCCGATCCATGTTTTCGGAATACAAACAGCTGGTTGTTCGTACTGTAAAGCATTCAAGCTGAGTTTGGCAAATCTAGTCTTCCAGCCACAGCACCATGCGTGATGTTGCACACATGCATCTGGCTCAGCTCCACACTGATGTGCTGCTTATGCTGCCATCCAATTGCAGGCGCAGTCAAGGCTTGATATCAATACTGGAAAATCTGTTGAATGCAGACTCCAGGGTTTGGTGGATGGAAACCCCCGAGGGTATGTATCAGACGTTCCTGCGCAGCGTACGCTGCGTTCACCAACACTGTACCCTGATGAGCCTGAGACAACGGCTTGATCAAAGATACAGTGTCAGGGAATATGACGCCAGATGCATCTTAGTCTGGTAATGCACCCTGGACTTGTCTCATTATGCTGTAGTGCCAGACAGCCTCTCAAAGGTAGCTACGATTCATGCAAAACAGGTTACCCTGCTCATCATGTCCATCTTGCTGCAGTTGCTGCTCAAGTGACTGCCATGCGTCAAGACCTAAGCTCCCTTCAGCAGCTTTACACCACCCAGAACCTCAACCGTATCTGGTCAGAGCTGCTCGGCCTTGATGATCAGCAACAGCAAGACCATGAGGATCTGGAAACCTGTACCAAGGTTATCAGACAGCTGACTAGTAGACATACATTTGGAGGACAGGCGGCATCAAAGCTGGCTGCATGGCTTTGTGAAAGCAGGTATGAGACTGCCGACTTTGCTCAGGGACTGCAGTTGGCGTTAGATTGTTGTTTGTGATCTACTTTCAGTATGGATGCAAGGCTACGTGAAGTACGGCCAAACAACAGACAACACAATGCCACCAACAAACCTACAACAGCGTGCTAATGGTTCTCACAGGGGTAGCAAGCTTTGTTGCACAACAAGCTGCACAGTAGATGCTGTCATCCACTGCTGTTTCTCATGTTGCAGGAAGCAGTATGCTCAGAAGCTGATCAGCAATACCATGAAGCCCAAATCAGCGCTCAGGTTTCTTGCGAGTGGTGGAGAGGGCCTGGTGTTCACGGATGGTCAGCTGGTCATCAAGCTGTGCTTGTGGGGCACAGCACTGCAGCGGTGCCCCGGACAACTCCAGCTGCTGACACAGCTCAGAACTGATGGGAGTTCACCCTCAACCACTGCTGCCAACAGCATGATGACAGCAGCACCACCAGAGGCTGAACTTCCATGTTGTGCTGTGAGCAGTGTGCAGTGCTGGGGTCCGCAGTGGCTGCTGTCTTATGGCCCCTACCAACCAGGTTCGTTACACTGACATCCACAGGTGCTGTCACGTCAGCCTGTGCCCGTTCAGGCCGCATTCCTTGCACACATGTGCCCGGCGGCTGATGTCAGTTGGCAACAGCATTGCACGTGGGAGTAAGTAACAGTACCATTGTGCTCAGGTGACCACAGAAAAACTTGCAGTGCAGAAACGTCAGCAGTTTGCCTGGAATGGCCAAAATCTGTTGTGTGGAAGTACATACCAGTCAGCAGCAGTTTAGTTGGCCGCCTGATTTTGCAGACTCAGCGAGCTGGGCCTGCATAATATAACTGAGCACTCCGTGGTTTATTGCTGTAGGTACTGTTATGAATGAGCTGATGAGAGATGAGTCGTACCTTGCACTTCACATATCATACATGTGCAGCGGGTCTCAGCTGATGTCACTGGCTGAGAGATGCCTAGCAGCGCCCCTGGTTTGCTGCAACATACACCCCAAAAACATCCTGCTGACACACCCTAACACAGATAACAGCAATGACTCAGCAGGTGACAGCAGTACCAGCAGCACAGATGGTGCAGCAGCCAGTGCACCAGTTGCAGGCAATAGAGCTGAGGGTCAGCTGCTGCTGCTGGATGTGGGATGTGATTGGGTGCCACCAGACCCCCTCAACACAATCAGGTGAGCTAGCAACAATTTCACCTTGGCAATACAGGCAGAGGTCGAGACTGGTTCTTGCCTCATGTCTACGCAGCTGGGTAGCTGACCTGCTTTTGCTGCCAGCAGCTGCAGCAGTGAATGTAGCCCAGCACACTATGCCAGGCTACTATGTGAGCGTTGGTCGGACACCTGCCTTCTACACAGCCGCCTTCCCTTCACAATGTTGCTGGCTGCACAGCTGTGCCAAATCTGACTTCATTTGTTTGTGCCATGCATATTGTTGCTACTGTGCAGTATGTTGGCTCGCTTGTTCCTATGCTGGCGCTGGTGGCGTAGACAAGACCTGCCGCAGTTGATGTCCAGAGCTACGAAGTTACTCAGCCGCCTGTTCAAGCCTGCTAGCTCGCAACAGCTACCTGTCAGTCGCAGTGGTGATGAGGGACAACCTGCAGAACATACTGGGCCCAACAGCAGCAGCAATGGTCAGTGCACCCCAGACGAATCAGTTGGCAAGGACTTTACTGCTGTTCAGCTATGGCCGTGGCTGCTGCACCAGTGCACCAAGCAGCAGCCTGGCTCTACTTTGAGCACCGTCACTGGTGGAAGCAGCAGCTGCAGCAGCCTGGCAGTACCTGACATTGATGTGTTGTGGCTGACGGAGGAGCTGCCAGAGCTGGCTGGGTTTGCAAGGTTTGCTGCATCGGCTTTGGGCTGCTATGAGGATGCCAAAGGCCACCTGGATGATCTACTGGTTAGCCACACACTGCAGCTTCTGAGTCAACACACAAAGCCAATGACAACAGGTGCGATTCTCAAGGACTTCAGCAGCAATGCTTGGGCTGGTGTGTGCCAGTGTCGCCCTCTAGCAAATGCCTGCCAAGTGCCAGCATGAATGTCAAAGGGATGCCGGTATGGCTTTTGGCTGTAGCTGCAACTGGTTTGCAAGACAGCGACGTGCCCGTGCAAATGCTTGAAGGGCATTGGCTTGCTGTTTGTGCCTTTTTGGCTGACTTGGCAGGCCAGACTGTACTGACCCTGCCAGCAGCCACCGAAAGCGTAAACATACTTGTCGCACAACTCAGCTGCCAATTGCCATTCTGTATATACATATGATATATCATCTGCAGGTGCTGTGCTGGACTATGGTTGTGGTGCCAAGGCAAAGCTTCTCCACCAACTGCTAGACAGGCTGCAGCAGCCCAACACACACTTAAAACATGTGCAGCTGGTTGGAGCTGATCCACTCTGTGCTGCAGCTGAGCAGTCAATCACAACAAGCAGTACCACCAACTCCAGCAGCAGCAGCAGCAGCGGCAGCCAGCAAACTGCAGAGATTGACTTCATCACCACTTCAGATTGCAGTTGGGCTGCTTCTGGTGCTGGTGGGTTGGCTCCCTCTGGCTATGACGTTGTCATCTGCAGCCTGGTGTTGTGCACCATACCTGACAAGCGGGAGTATTTTGGAGTGTTGGATGACCTGGCTACCGCATTGAGACCTGGTGGGTGGGTGAGGTGGCACTCTCAACACCATGTTGTCGGGAACACAGTGAGGCGTCACATTGCAATGGCGCATGAGTGTCGCCTTGAGTCTATCATCTCCAATGGGCTTTCTCCTCTGAATTATACTTGATGTGTTTTCCCAGATTGTTACAGGACCACCTTGTGGTTGCTGCTTATGGACAGGGTATGCATTTAGGACAGTTTGGGCATCATTCAGAAACCGTGCTTCTTTTGCAATGTGTACATATCATGTGCAGGTACTGGGCGGCTGCTGTTGGCAGTTTGCAATCCTTACTTCACACTTCATGGCAGCACCCCCTTCCAACAGCGGCACGTTCCACCGGGTCAGCAGTATAACAGCGTGTTCACCTGGCAGAAGAAGCTGCAGCAGAGCCGTGATGGCAAGATGGCACAGAGGCATGATGTCCATAGACCAGTTGATGCGTTACTACATGATTTGGCCAGAAGGGGCTTGGCAGTGGAATGGTAAGAGGTTTGTGGGATATAGAGTGTTGGCTATAACGGTGGGCTGTCTCGGTTGAACCCAATAGGTTGTCTCAGACTGACACATGTTGCTGCATGTGCTCTGCCACTTCTACAAAGACAGGCAGATTGCAACAATGCTGGTGATGGCCAGGCACTCGAGCTTTTGTCCAGGGAATGAGCAAGTGCAGAGTATGCAGGCCCTCTGGGAGGGAACCCAGTCAAGACGGGTGTCGTCATGCAATGCCTCTTGGCAGAAGGGAATAATGTGTCGTTGATTTTGGTTGTCACTGAGGCGATTGTGCTTCAGACAAGCGTAGGAATTACCAATGCCAGCCTGTCAGCTGAGCTAAAAGAAATGCCCGGGGTTGCTGCAAGTGCACAGAGCATCGGTTAGCCTGAGCCATGTCACACATGTATAAACATGCAAACAGTGTTGTATGTTGCTTCTATACTCTTTGACCTGGCTGCAGGTTGCATCAAAGTCCATCAGTGAGCGTTGACAGACCAGATGAGTACAGTTCAGACTTCCTGGTGATCAGCCTGGTGCGGGTCACAGCCCCCTTGACTCTGATGTCCAAACTCAGTGGGCAAACAACACAGCACCCTACAAACATCACGGATGTGCAGCATGAGCAGCGGCTTGATTGTGATGAGGAGGCTGTCAGCAGTATATGTCCCAACACAGCTTGGACCCCAGTGAGCTGCCTGCTGAAAGTGTGTGCTCATGACTACAGAGATGTGGCCTGGACGATACCCGACATTGTGTCCAAGGTGCGCCTTGCAGCCGGAGGGGACAATGTGCATCACTTACCCATGTGATATGACTTTGCGGATCACCTTTGCTGACAATACCATACATGACATATATGTACATAGTATACAGAAGTACTTCACAATGTTTGACGTCCAAGTGACCAGGATAATTTGCCAAGTGCGCTCCTGGCAAATCCATGGCCAGCTCTCGGACGCAGCAGGCCCGGTGACAACCTGCAGCAGCTGTTGATGTTTATGGGATAACATTTTCAATGTATCAATGCTGTTGTGAAACATCCTGCTGCTCACAGGTTGATACAGCCCAGTACCCACTTGCTGAGGTCGTGGTAGTGGTAGACCAACACACAGGCCCATTTGCAAGGCAGCTCTCCACTCTACAACAAGACCTGTCAGGCACTGACATGTTGGCTGCTTTGATGGCACAGCTGGAGCGCCTGCAGCAGCTGGGATGGATTGACAGGGTGGTCTTGGCAAACCCTGCTGGCACGGCTGCAGTGGAGGTGAGCTACAGGCTGCTAGTGCCGACAGACATCAGTATGCCATTCTGTTGCAGCTCATAAATTGCTTTGTGTTAAGGTTTAGTCAATCGCAGCAAGCCACCACGGCTGGCAAGCTGCTCAGACATGTTACTGCTTTTCTCCCTCCTGTGTGCATGCTGTACTTGGTGATGTCCATCATGACACAATTCAAGCAGTGTAACACAGGCATTGTCTCTAGCTGTTTCTTGGCCAGCTGCAATATGCTGTGTGCTATGTTTCAACCCCAAATGCTATGCCAAGTTTAAACCACAGATCACGCTTGGGCAGTGAAGTGAGCCGACTACTGTCTTGGATTTCTGGTGTCCAGCTGCTGGTCAATTGCACTGTGTCTGCAGGATGTGAATCTGAGGTGGTTTGGGCTGTCAAGCTGCTGCAACACACACTCAGCCTCAGGCATATCCACCACACCCACACTACAGGGGCTGGAGGCTTGTAATCACGATATCATACTGCAGCTAGATGCGGACTTGATGTTTGTTGGCAGACCGCATGAGCAGCTCTCAGATGTTCGTCTGCTGATCAGCGATTGCAGCTCAGGCGGTACCAACTGCAGCAGCCGTCATGGCAGCGTCAGTTTCAAACTGCCATCCCCCTTACATCAGCTGGTGTCTATTCTTCAGTTGGACCCGAGAGCTGTTAGTGTCTCACTGCCCTCCATCCCAGTAACAGCAGCAGCAGCCACCGGGTCATCAACAACAGCTGCTCAGCCATTGCACAACAGCTCAGTCTGCAAGTCTGATGGCAATGACCAAGCACTGGCTGCTACGTTCATCAACCCATCAGATGGCAAACCGTGGAGAACTGAAGTGCGAGGATGCGTGATACACAGACAGAGACTGCAGAAGGTCTTACCTCTGCCAGTGCCTTCAACAACAGGTGCCAATTTGCTTGGTTGCAGGATGGCACTCTCCTCAGGCTCGTAATGAATCCTCACGCAGCGGTAGCCTGCACATGTGCTGAATTACGCTCAATGTGCTGTAGCAGCTTCAAGTTGACAGGATAGCCTTTGTGTCAATGACAGTCGGCTGAGGCTGGGCAAAGCTATTGGCATATTATTGAACTCCTTGGCCAAGTTTGGCAGTGTCATTATGCATTCCCCTAAACGTGTGTCGTGCATGCAGCATAGCCGCCTGCCTCTGTTTGTTTGTTGTTATGTTTACTGATGCTATGTGACGCGGTGGCTTGTTTTGTGCTGCAGATCCAAACAGCAGCCACAGCAGCCACCCGCCTCTGTGGTACCGGGCACTAGATGCAGCAGTATTCGCTTCCAACCACAGCCTTGTCACCTACAGAGCACATGCAATCTTGAACTCAAGCCACACTGCACCAGTTACCAGCCCACCGGGTTTTGACAGCTCCAATGCGGCAGCCAAGTTGTCAACAGCCTTATGCTTCCTTCATCCTCCCAACCAACCCATCAAGGAAAGCAGCTGGGGCTACTCACTGGTTAGAAGCGCTCTCAGGGCCGGATGCTGGCCTGTTACGCAAGTTGGACAGGTAAGCAGAATGTTGTGCAGATGGCAGTCTAGCTGTGTAGACAAAAGTGTGTATGCGCTGTGCAACGGCACAAGCTCAACTGATGTTGCCACAGCTGCGGTACGGCCTCCATCTTCATGCCTGGAAGCTGATCATGAAGTACAGGCAGCTACTGCAGAACCCCTACACACATGATCAACCAGATGACAGTCACAGTGTGGGCGGATTTCCAGCCAGTTCCCAAAAAATTGTATCTGCTCTTTGCCAACCCCTGGCCGCAGGTGGATGTTGTTCACAACACACAACGACCGGCTGGTGCAGCTGAAAGTCCAGCTACACAAACCTCTACAAGCGCCCCCACTCAAGGCGAGCTGTCTCCTTCTGAGGTATTTGGAATATCAAGTGACCCATGCTGCGACCTGCACTTCATGAAAGGGATGGCTGAGCTCTGGGCCCTGCCACATAGGAGTGAGCCGCTAGTTGTGGTGGTCTGCGGCAGGTGAGCATCAACACATATTGATAGCATGGCATATGCATCTGGACCCCTGGCAGGACCAGTGACTGGCAGCATGTAGTGCGGCTGCACCTGCCAGCAAACACCAGGATGTTGACTATGCAGTAGTCAAGCTGCGGCATTGGTTACCTCCGCCGCAATGACGCCTTTTCTTAAGAAGAACCCAGGCTCACTGTGTGGTCGTAAAATATAAAATGTAACATTGAACCAGCTTTGCTTTGTTCCCATACAGCTAAGAACCGGCTAAGCAGGAAAAGTGCCTGTGCAGGAACGTTGCCCCCGGCCGCTTTCAGAGGTCCTTGGAGTCGCTGCTTGCTCAAGACTGGCAGGACTGGGGACTGGTGTTGATTGATGATGCCTCAACAGACAGCAGCTGTGTGGCATATCAGGAGGCGCTGTTGCAGTATGGCATACCACATCAGATGCTAGGCAGGGTGAGATGTAACACCCTCGCAAAGAATATGAAACAGCTGCATCTGCAGAATAATGAGCCATTTGGCATGTTGCTATGAGCTTTGTGGTCTCTGTGATTGGTACAAACAAAATGCCAGATGCGTGTCCGTTGTACAAGTATATTTTTGGCCACTGGCTTAGAAGATCTGTCCCCGCAGTATCAGCAAGGTCAGAGTAGCTTTTGTGCAGCTGCATTCTGTATGCTTAACGCCACAAAACTTTGAGTACTAGTGAGCTGTCCCAAGCATCACGTGAGGCGTGTCATGATAGGCATGTTGGTGCGCTGCGTGATGGTATCCTTCACTGACATCTGTCTGCTGAACTTCCCGCATAGGTTACTCATCTGTGCTGGAAGCGCAGCAAGCGGGGCATGTTGTTCAATGGTGTTATTGCGATACGTCACGTGTGCACCAACCCTGACAGTTTCATTGTGACACTTGATGCTGATGACATGCTGCTCAGGCATGACGCTCTGAGGCTGGTGATGGACATGCACAGCAAGGTAAGTGCCACATATGCATGCACTCATCTAAGAAAGGTTGTTCTGTATTAAATGCGGCTGAGTTGCCAACAGTGTGTGGTGACAATGTTGCCTCTGACCAGGGCTGCCAGGCGTTAGCGCTGCAAAGGCAGAGTTTCAGACGGCACTGTCACAGTGTTCATCAGGAATGCCTGCCACATGTTCAGTGAGACTGGAGGTCATCCCAATGAGCTCATATCTGAGAACTGGGGTTTGCTGTTTGCAGTGGCATGATTGTGTGTCTGGTGGCCACATCCGCACTGACAAGCTCACAGTAGGCACAGGCTACAACACTGGTTGTGTCACTTTCGTCAGTCCAAGCCGCCAGAGACTACTCCGTGGGGGCGGCAATGTATGGATGCACCTAAGGAGTTTTAGAAAGAGCCTATTCAATGCTGTGCCAGACGAACGGCTCCGTATGCTGGAGCAACCTATTCTGCAGCACCACTCAACAGCATCAAGCCTGATGTCCCCACACCCTGATGCAAAAGCTTCAACACCTGGCTGTGAGGTGGTGTCTTGTGGTCCCGGAAGTGTTGGCTACTACTATGAGTTGGCCAGTGATTGGGCAATCATGGTCCCTATTACTGAGCTGGCACAGTTACCAGCTGTGCTGGACAAGGCCTTGTACTTGTATGAGCCCTCATGGCCAAGGCAAGACAGGCTGTTGCGTGAAGCAGTTATTGGTGAGAATGCAGCTTGCGGCTGCGAAACACCTCTGCAGCTACCATTGACGCTGAGCACAATATGTGATAGACCTCTAAACACATATCAGGACGACCAGCATCCTCAAAGTGACGGGACTTGAGTTCAAACACATGTGTTTGGGGACCCTGCCTGCTAACTAAACCAGCCTGTGTGCAGATCTGTATGCAGATCTGTAGGGCATGACAGCATCGGTTGCCATAGGCATACTCGATACACCTACTGCTCAGCTGTTAGTTGCATCCAGTCACTGAGCATTCTGTGTTGTTACTGTGCATGCAGGAACCATCATGAGACAGCCATCACTTGTAGCAGCAGTACCTGACCGGCGCAAGATCGTAGCTGTAATTGGTGACAGCAATTTGGACGTCGGCAACCTCAAGCCGCACAGGATCACTGGTGATGAAGGCAAAAAGCAGCTGTTGGCCGAGCAGGTGTGCCGCCGAACAGTGTCAATGGCAGCTGCTCAGTGGACAGCCAACCACCTCGCGTGCCACGTTGTTTGACATGTTGTTTGCACCGGACTAGTCCGTCAGTACCGACGTAGGTCAGACACAGGCTGTAGCAGTAGTGCCCAGTTGATTGGCTTGTCTAGCGTGAATGCAGCTACCCTTCCACCAGGCTCATTGGCCATTGCAGCTCAGAGTGTGAATGCTCCCGTGATCTGCGAGGCAAATGAACCGTGTGAGCCAGGCTCAGGACCGGGTCCTGGTGATGCTGTGCACATCAGGTTCCGGAGAAACGTGGCGGCAGGACACATGCATGCGCCAACATGTGTCCGTGCCTGGGCAGACCTGTCAAACTCAAATGAACACAGTGGACACCTTGAGTTGTATTCCATGTTTGTGCTGTATGTTACAGCCGTGCCGACATAAACTCATTACTGTTTACTGCAGGTTGGGCGCCTCCTGGTTGACGCTGGCTGTAGAGTCCTGACCGGTGGTCTTGGGGGAGTCATGTCAGCAGCACTGAAGGGAGCCAAGTCTAGTCTGAACTACAAGGATGGAGATACTATAGCTATTATACCTGGGGATGACCCAAAAACCGCAAACCCATATGCAGACATCGTCATTCCTACTGGCCTGGGGCACTACCGCAATGGCATAGTAGGCAGGGCGGACGGTGTTGTGGTGATTGGTGGCGGAGCTGGTACACTGAATGAGATAGCAACTGCATGGGGTGTCAAGCGGCCTATCATAGTGCTAAAGGGTGTGAGCGGCGTGGGAACCATGGTTGGTGGGGGGCGCATAGATGGTAGGGGCATGGCTGACCGGCAACCTGTTATTGTTGCTGTGGATGCTGAGAATGCGGTGAAACTGGTGGTGGCCAACCTGCATGGCGCCTAGCCAAATTGTTCAAACAACAGTAGTGCACCAAGCTATGATTGTCATGTGTGACAGTGCAGTTGACCAATGCTTTGTGAATTTTGCTGATATACCGTTCTGGTCAACCGCTATTGTTGAAGAACTCGTTTACAGACCAGCAGCAACAGGGGTCGCAGGTTGTGGGTTCACTACTACTACTACTATTAGTTACCTCAAGGGTTCACACCCGTAAGGAGCCAGCCAATGGCTCATGGGGGTATAGAAACAAAACAAAAACTAGCCATCCAGTTCCACCGGATTGGCTTCTAGCAAAGCAGCAAGATCAACTTCTAAAATCTCATCCGACTCGACCTCAATATCAGACTCGGAAGGATCAAACACCAGAGACACATCCAAAGAAGGATTGCACCGTAACAACCAACACGTGTGCACAAACGCAGCCACCAACCGCTTATTCTGGCACATAAACTGCTTCATATGGGGACCAGAAGGCGTGATAGCAACATCCAAACTGTCATGACCTCCACAGAACTCAAACAAGGTAGCAAAGCGAGTACGCACTGCTTGGTAGAAGGGACACTCAAAAATCATATGAAACTCATCACCAATACTGCCTGATTCACATCGGTTGCACAGTCTTGACTGTCTATCAATATGATGTGTACCCCAGCGACCTACAGCTACTGGCAGATCATGAGCACCCAACCGGAAGCGCAGCAAAGATGACATGTGAGCAGCATTGATACCGGCAGAGTGTAGAACATGTTCTGGGCAAGAATGCACTTGATTGTCATCAACTCCATCCTCCTCTAGCAAATGAGGCAAACGACAGGAAGCAAACCAGTTCTCATA
Source organism: Coelastrella sp. UTEX B 3026 (assembly GCA_002588565.1). Classification (NCBI taxonomy): domain Eukaryota; kingdom Viridiplantae; phylum Chlorophyta; class Chlorophyceae; order Sphaeropleales; family Scenedesmaceae; genus Coelastrella; species Coelastrella sp. UTEX B 3026. The sequence continues at coordinate 19,435 of NSMO01000199.1, forward strand.
TGTAGCATAAAGCACCTTATCAGACGAAGCTATTCGTGGATCTACAATTCAATTGCAGACGAAAGCAGAAGCTCCGAGCCCGGCGCGGCGCGGTACCAACATTCTTGAAATGGTCAAGGCCCTCTTTTGCCAAGTGGTTTGAAAACGGATCCCGTCACTGGGCCGACAGCGCATCGCAGGTGTAGGGCAGCACACTCCATGCTGCAATTTGTACTGGACTTCTGCACGTGCTTGACACAGTCATACAGCATGGCATTTCCGCAGGGGGTCAAATCCCAGAGAGTGCAGGCAGATTTCATGCATCATGCCTGCATCGTGCCTGCATCATGCCTGCATCGCGCCTGCATCGTGCCTGCATCGCGCCTGCATGATCTGCTACCGTGCTTGATGGGGCAGCCAGCTGTACTTCTAACTAGTTTTTATAGTTAAAAAGCATATCGAAATGTACTGCGGTGCTTCTGCGGCAGTCGAGACAGCAGAGCGGTAAGACCCATCAAATCGCTGCAGCAAGCTCCCAATACACATGTAATGTACTCATCAGTCCTGTATACACTAGTACGATAAGCCGCCGAGCTGAACTCTGCCGCATGCGATGGCAAGTACAACCTGACTGCCTGCATGCCTGCATCGTGCCTGCATTTTGCCTGCATCGCGCCTACATTTTGCCTGCATCGCGCCTGCATCTTGCCTGCATCGCGCCTGCATGCCTGCATGCCTGCACTCTCTGGGATTTGACCCCCCGCGGAAATGCCATGGTGTGGACGGTGTCCAGGACTTCTTCTCCTTCCACCGATTCGACAAGCACCTAAAATGAAAACTCAGAACTCAATAGGCATGAAGTTTTGTGTCATGCACATGACTGTGGCTCATGTTACATGAGATACAGTGGCAGCAGCGAAGCGAGCCTCGAAAACTGCGCCACAGTTGCGGTAGCCCACAAAATGGACACTGGCAAAAGCGGTCAACACATGCAGGCAAGGAAATCGACAGGTTACACGATTGGTGCAGAAGTAAACGTACATCATTGAATGTATTGCGCCAAACCAACAGAATGTTGGGCTGATCCAAACGGCGGTACAACCGTTGTATTACGTAAGAACAGGTGCCGCAGAATGCCCCTACAGAAGATGGCTTTGCCAATGGTATGGAGATACCAACCAGTCGTTTGGTCTCAAACCAAACAAACCAAAGGATGCTCACGCACGGGTGCAGGGTGCACACTGCAACATGTTGTGTTGCTGGTCAAGCTTCTGGTACCCATGCAGCAGCCCATAACTCGTTCAAGTGGGTGTGCAACTATGCTGCAAATGTAGCCAAGATGAGGACAACTTCAGTAACCAGTGGGTATACATTCACATGTACGTCATGCAACAACAACAACAACTCATTGGGTGCAGATTGCCTTGCACATGATGCAGATGAATGCAAATGGCCCCTGCGAGAATTCATATTCACAACGAGGATGTGCTTGATAACAGGTTTATTAACATAATCATGCAAGTTTCATCATCTGCCAACGTCAAGAGAATGACAACAGTATGACTGGTGGTCAGCAAACCCACATGCACACAAAACGCATCAGTCACTGCAGAGCATTACATCGTGCCACAAGTCATTGACATGTGAGGCTCTGCTGTCCAAGACACTGAAGCGCCTGTAATCATGAGCGCTCAGTATACATGAGTCGATACATCATCATCCTTCCAGCACCGCGACTGACAAGTCAGTATAATGAGTGTACAAGCGTAAGGGGGGGCATCATGCAGCACCAGGTATGCAGGTAATTCAGACCTGGACGCTGAGTCGGGGCAGTCAACAGCAAACAACTAAAACAGGTGTGCGCTTGTGTACAAGGACATAGCCATGATGTCAAACATGCAGATACTTAGGTAAGTATTCCGGCTAAGTTAAGGTTAGACCCGGCCTTGACATGTACAGTGCTGGCGAAAGTTCAATCAAGCATGTATCATGCAATCAACGGCTCCAACCCGGTTATGCACCACAACATGTAGGTGAGCAATCATGCCACACTGCTGACACACTCTCTGATCAAACAATGATCTTGCGGCTTCAAGCAAAGTGGTCAGAAAGCACCCTACAATGATCACATTCAACAGCAGCTAGATATAGCACATCCACGGTAGTCTTGCAAGCCTGTTGCAACAACTAGCTATTCGTGGCGTTCCAGCACAGCAACGGGTTGCCAGAATGCAGCTTCACCAACACATGTATGGGCAACGATATGCCTTCTTGAAAACCCATCAAACAAACTACATATATGATGCTGCTTTCACTGAGGCAAGGCTGTTACATAATCAAGAGCATGACACACCCTGTGGGCCATACGAAGCACCAAAAGGCTGTCTCACCACTCCAGTTTAGTGAAGTATTGATCAGGTGGCCCAAAGACACCCCACAGCGGATGACCCCAGTCATATTCACTATCAGAGGTGAAATCCCCATTCGTGTCCACCAGCAGCACCTCTAAACCCTTGGAACCTGCCGTGCTGGCACCAGCTGCTGCATTAGCAGCCGGTGTAAGCTTTGGGATAGCTTCCAACCATGATGCGCGGTGATTGCACTTCTGTGGCTGCCCTTCTGCCAACTCCTTACCATAATCTTCCCAGTCTGTTGTCCAACGGGGTGATTCATGATGATCATCCAACAGTATCAGGTGCTTCAGGCTGGGCAGGGCAGCAATCTGTCCCAGTGTGCTGCTCACTGTTGCTGTTGAGACTCCTGCTGCACAGCCCTCAGTGCACAGGAGGTGTATTGGCATTGCCAGGGTTGAGAGCTTGGTCAGGTGTAGCAGTGACTGCAGCAGCTTGTGGACATCTGCTGTGATGACGGGTTTGCTGAGGGTGAAGCAGAACTGTGTCAGCTGCTGCAGGGATGACACCTGCATACAGCATAAGCACGTACACACTTGTTGGCAATGCAGATTGGACATAACAAGATACAGTACCTTGAGGCACAAGATGTAACTATGAACAGCAGCCGGGTATCTGCTGGTGCAAGGTGATGATTCACAACAGGCGGCTGCCAGTAGCTTCGACATTTGCAGCAGCTAAGTATTGTGCGACAATGGTGATGCAATGTCGATTGCCGTATGCTCTGAGCTTTGAACCACACACCCCACCAGACTGTCATACCTCACAGGCCAGGGGCAGGTCTGATTTTTTGATGTCTTTGATCCAGAGCACCCTCAGACTGGTCACGCCAGCCAGAGGCTTGTATCCCCAATCAGTGCGAGCCAAAGTGCGGGCAGAACCTGTGATACACAGGGCAGCAGCAGCAACAGCAGCCGAGATGATTTACAAGCTTTGTTGCTAGCCTGAAACAATGAAGAACAACGCAGCCGGTCTAGCACAGCAATCGAAATTTATCGAGCGCAACCCCACTTGACAACTTGCAGTGAACCAGCAAGAATGCAATGTCTTCTGTACAACATGCACATCCAACAACTCCAATGATATAGCACTGGTGGCAATCAACTGTATGACAATGATGGCGAACCCGTTGAGCATGCCAGTGTCTGAGAATCTGAGGCAACTACATCACTCCCCAAAATCAGAGTCCCAGAAGACTATTATACCTAGGTCTTTTGCGCTGTATCGGTCATACAGTGCGCCATCGGTGCCGCTAACCGACAATGCTTTAAGGTGCTTCAGGTAGCGAGGGTAGTCGTAGATGAAATACCTGCACAAGTTTTGAGACACAAAGTGCTGGCAATATACCCGTCTTGAGGGTTTTGTAATTGTGGCAGACATTGAT
>NSMO01000200.1:2615-25187 GCA_002588565.1 Coelastrella sp. UTEX B 3026
TTGTCCGCGACACTGCTGTGTTTGCAGTTGTTCACTGATGCATTCTCTCGTGAGAATGTGCTGCTGGCGTGTGACCCCCGCAACCACACATGCCTGGCAACAGCACTCATGATGCGTGGACGGCTGTCACTATCAGATGCTCAGCGCAACATTGCGAGACTGAGACCCAAGTTGCGCATGGCACACTGGAACACAGAGGTGTGCTTTGGTTCTAATTGCACCAGTTGTTCTGAACCTCCTTTTTGGTACATTTGTTGCATTCATTCGCCAGGTTGGCCTTGTGCTCTCAGCCACCTGCGGGTCTCTGGACTGCTTTGCTGCTGGGCTGGGCAGTTATGGACATGCCCTGCATGCAATCACGTAGAGATTCTTTGGCATTATTTGACAGTTTGTTAGGGCTTTGAAGCCTCGGATCTTGCCGGGATACACATAACCACTCATTGCTGCTTTCACTTTGTCATGCAGGGCTTCAAGTTGGGCTTGTGTTCTCAGCCACCTGTGGGTCTGCCTTATTCACTGCTGTGCCTGAGCAACAACTGCTGCATTGGCGACACGTTCAGCAACCTAATGGCTAGGTTTGATAAGCTGTACAAACGAAAGTAAGTACGCATCTGTGAGGGTAGTCACTTGCACTGCTACGTAGTCAACAGTTTGTTTCTGAGCAGATGCTATAACTTTGGTCAATTGTGTTGCTGCTTACCAGGCAAGCTCACATTATTCATGCGTGGTTACACAGAGATAGAAAGCAGCAGAGATCGAAAGCAGCTCATCACATCTAGTGGGCTGCATCAGTCAGCATGCACATTCGCAACATCACCACCATCATACTACAGTCACTGCAGAATACCATTACCTCAGAACACGCAGACAGCTACATGCCAACCCAGAGTCCCCGCTCCCCCCTCGTTCCGTAGCGCACTTTGATTTTAACAATGCATGTGTGTACATGTGCAGGATCTTTGTGCACCACTACACGCAGTACATGGAACCGTCAGGGTTCGATGAAGCAGCAGAGTGCATCCACAGCCTCATAGCTGACTACAGAACAGCAGACAACGCAGCACCAGCAGTCGTCACACGCATGAGGCCAAGGGGACTAAGCTTCCTGTGAGCTGAGGTGTGAAGTGAGCAGCACCCCTACAGAACAGCAGACAACGCAGCACCAGCGGCCGTCACACGCATGAGCTTGTGAGCATGCATGTTTTTGTGAGCTGCAGTGTGAATCAAGCAGCACCCCTTGCATATGAGCACATGGGGTTGCCGCTGTGTGCCAGTCTGGAGGCCATGGCAGTTAAAAGCTGTGGTGCAAGCCACGGCTAAAGCAGAAGCGTCAATTTGGCTCTAGGCGCCCTGCATTTGGGGAGCGAACTGCACGGAAGAAGCTGGCTTCGCTGGGTTGCTGCTGGCCGTTGAAATGCTCAGCAATAGGTGCCTTGGTCGGCAGAGGACCAAATTCCCATGCACGACCCGGCGGATATGGCAGTGATCACTGCTCAGCATGTATGGCGTTGCTGTACGGCAGAATGTATGGCGCATCTTCAAGGAGACTGGCAACACCTCTGCTCAACTGAGGTCTACCCGCTAAGCAGACGGCCAAGCCTGTTCAGGTAATTGCAGCATGGGTTGCTACTGTTGTGCTGTAGACGAGCACATGGCGATCTCAGCAAGTTACATTGTATCACTCATCATATGGCAGTTGATGCATGGCGAAGGACAGCAGCTGGCTGTGTGTACAGAGGCCTATCTGCAGAAGTGAGAGCTGTAATGCTTTGTAACTTGATTTTGGTGCCTAGTTGCCATTCATAATGTACTAAGCACATCGACATGTTGAGATTGTTGCAGTTCACATGCAGTCCAATGCTGACTGTGCTCGTATCGCTGTTGACACACAGGCGCAAAATTTACCTCATTGAGACAGAGACCAACTGGCCTGGTCTCAAGGTAAATGGTTGTCTACTATGTCGGTGCGTGCTCATTCGCAGATCATGGCACCCTTAGATGGGGGAATGTGATAACAGCCATGCACAGACTGCTGCGGTTTGCAGTGTTGTGATGTGTCATTGTCTGGCAGGTGCCTTCGATGCAAGTAGGTATGGCTGTGATAGACTCAATGCTTATAGACTCAGCTGAGCAGTTGAGATGTGTGCTCCCTTACATCACTCGGTATTTGATGGATGCTTGGGGTTTGCGCCTTCGATGCAAGTATGGCAGTGATAGAATCACTGCTTTGGGTGCTGTTGTTTCCGCCTCTGAAATGGGGCGCGGGGCCGATGGCCATAGTGCTATGGCTGATGGGTAGCTTATATATATATAGACTCAATGCTTTGGGTGCTGTTGTGGACGCGGGGCCGATGGCCATGGAGCTATGGCTGGTGGGTAGCTTATGTATATTGTCTGGCAGGGGTTTGGCATGATGCTAATCTGCCAAGAGACGCAATACGCAATGGGAAGGCTGTGCTTTTACACAACTGGGTTTGCTCCTGTGTGCAGAGGGTGTCGGTGTGCGCACACCAACATGAACACTCACTGGACTTGGCACTCGTTGCAAGTCATCTATTCAGATGCACTAGTCAGAACGGCATTCACTTGTCACTTGTCTGCAACGAGTCAGGGCTGCCAGTGTAAACATTTACAGCGTTTACGTTGCCTGGGGCTTTCTAGTAGTCGTCACCGCGGTTGGTGTTGCATGTCCCAGCCATAATATGCTCCAGCATGTGCCGTTTTGGTTTTGACGATAGGTGCGACTTTCTGTGATAAACTCGGGGTGCACAGTGTGGAGCAGCAGCTCTGCGTGTTGTAATGCAGTCACGCTGATCGTGCTTCTTACGTAACCCAGCCCCTGACCCGCATCTCGCAAGTGTGGTGAGCGCTTGTGTGTGTGTGATTGAGTCAATCAGTCCAACTTCATATGCAAATCCAATGTGGCTGTTGCCATGATATTTAACACCAGTAACAGCGTTGTAGCAAGCCATGTTGTACGACCGAATGCCGCTGCTGCTGCTGGGGTGGTTTGCTGCTGCTGCTGCTGCTGCCACTCGTTGATTGTCAATCAGTGTGCATCAGCAGTCTATGGGTGAATACTCAAGATTTACGTTCAACAACAGCATTAGCATGAACAGAAGCATGTCGGTAAAAGATGGCAACAACACCTGCAGTCATTTAGTTGGCCAGCAGCTGCTGCTGCTACTAGTAAGTCTGCATTGAGTTCCTCAGCACCTGAGGTATTGAACACGCAGCCGATCGTGCATTACCTGTCCAAGCTGCAGCTCAAGGACGTTGAGCATCAGAACTCGCTGCAGCCTGCCTGCGGCAAGCACACTGATCCACCAGCTCGCTGTTGGCTACCGCGGCCGCTGTAGCAGCACCTGCTGCTGCTGCCGCTGTTGCACCAAGCCTGCAAGGTTCCACAACACAGCGTGACATTGCTAACAGAGCAGAGATCACCCCTGCGTCTGTCCGGGACTTGGTCTCTGCTGTACCGCGCTTTCCAAAGTTACTGTACATGCGTTGTCAGCTTCTTGAAGAACGGTTATCGCGGCTGGTTAGTCATCAGAAGCTGAGCTGTCCTCGTGAACCGGTCCCGGACAGCTGGTTACGCATAATTGCACGACAGCGCGTCAGTACAGCGCCCGCCCAACCCAGAAGGCTTACGGGAGGTACGGCAGCTCTTGCTCCTATCCGAAGTGCCTATCGTGGGTCGTTGAACGTATCAGAACCTGCTCAGCTGTGCTTTGTAGTTTCACCTTGTCAGGCTGTGCGCTACTGCTGTTGTGTTGAACGTCGTGAGTACGGCGTGGGATATACCTAGGTTCAGGCTGATGTTGCTGATAGTGATATTGAATCTGTTGGGAACCTTTCTGTGTCCCCCCGGTACGTGATCTGATGCAACAGCACAGGACTCGTGTTAAGAGTTGGCACCTCTGCAGTATGTTCTACACGTTTTAGCACTGACAAACAGTTCTGTGCAAACGTCGCACCAACGCGCACACGGCGTTATACCGCGTAAAACACAGCTATGACTGCAAAGAGACTTGGCTCAACAGCACGCAGCCTGATCACGGTCACAGCTGACTGTACAACTGCTCTTGCTGCCGCTGCCCCTGCACCCCACCCCAATTTTGCGCAGCTTCTGGGCGACACATTCTGCAACCGAGCAGCGCAGCTTCACTCAACGCTGCTGCTACGGCAAACCAAGCTGCTGCTGCTGCTAACACAGCAGCAGCAAGCGGACAGCTGGCGACCCAAGGCAATGCATCATCATTGGCCAAGTCATTCCGCGGCTATCCGGATTCTGCTGGACTATTGGCACCTGAGTTGCAGCAACTGCTGGTGACCATACAAGATGCACACCTCTACAATGACTCAAAGACTGCTGTGTAAGTAGGGTTTGCTTTTTGCAAATGATACCTTTTTGCTGCCTGCGTCTAGCATCAAGTGCTTTGGGTTTACAACATTGTTTTCACACATCTTATGGTAGAGTTTGCATGGACCTTATGGGGTTGCCCAGCGGTCTAGATTCTGCTGTCCTGTTGGGATTTGAGCAGCCGCTGCTGATGGCCGGTCATACCGGTACCATACAAGATGCACCAGTAACATGCCATGTTGTGATGGGTTTCGAATTCTGTGCATCACACTGTTGACCAACCTGGCTGTTGCAATGGTCTGATGGTGTGTGCTGCTCACAGCTCGCACCAAATGGGTTGTACTGCTTCGTTCTATATAAATCGTTTTTTTTACAAAGTAGTATCGCCGCTGCTGTCTGCGGTTCACTGCAGGACCGGGCTCCGGAGGCCCCTGCCACCGATGCTGCAGCAGCGCTTGGCATAACAGCTCTGATTGTGTCAAAAGGCAGCATCAAACCTTTCTGCAAAGACATCTGACCAGATTTCAACGCATCAACTGAATCCTTGGCTGCAGCTGTCTGTCTGTCTGACCTTTGGCAGAGACTTGGTGTTGAAGGGTTCTGTTGCCGTGTACGATACCTTCAAGACATATCAATGGGCCAGCGCCGCTGCTGTCTGCTATTGTTTTTGCAGGGCTGGGCTCTGAAGGCGCCTGCAGCAGCGCTTGAAACAAAAGACAACAGCTTCGATTGTGATACCGCCAGCATCAGACCTGTCTCCAAAGTGTTTTGATCAGACATTTATTAGATCAGACATTTATTAGATCAACTGCATCCTTGGCTGCTGTTGTCTGTATGTGATTTTGCAGGGATTTGGTGTTGAAAGGTTCCGTTGCCGACACAGCTGCCGCTTTCAAAAGCTGGCAGTTGGCCAATGGCACCAACAGCACAGGCAGCAGCATCAACATGACATTGTTACAGCAGTTCGTCAATACAACGTTGGATCCAGCTGGCAGGTATGACACGATTCAAGTCTGGGATGAATATCTGGATTGATCAAGGTCATATGTATCGGGTCCCTGGATGGCACATTATTGGCTTTGCCTCTGTGGTGTTTTTTCATTTGATATGTGGACATGTTGATGATGAGGTGGTCATATGTGGTGAATACGCCTTGGTTGAGGTTGGCCATTGACACGGTTGTTCCTCAGGTAGTTGATGGAATTGTCCAGAAGCTGGCAGTTCCAGTCTGTAATAGGCTCTATTTTGTTCTGTGTAAACTTTTTTGGTGGCAGAAACCTGGTAGTAACCTGTATGAGTCGTGTGGCATTAATGTTCCTACATATGCTTTAGCTGTTAGCTCTGTGTAGTATCAACAGTAGTTGATGAGACTGTGAGTATCATGTTCGTTCCCTGCTGCTGTCGCTTTCTCCTGTGCAAAGCTAAACCTGACAGCAGTAGCAAGATACATTTTGTGTGTTCCATGCGTAATTCTCGTTTCTCCGAGAACGTTGGCAACGCTTTGATCTGTTTCACCCAATCTTTCACCCAATCTTTCACACCATTCTATCCTTGTGGGCAAGGGAAGCAGGTGCTTGCTTGATGTTGTGGCCAGCCGGAGTCCACAGACCAGATTCCAGCTTTACACACTTTATATACTCAGCTTTCTCAACATATCATACTACATTATCGAAATAACCTTTTCTAATGCATAGCCCAATATCGGGCATGTTGATACGCATTCAATGCGTACAGCAACGGTTCCCTTAGATAGTTCCTGTCATCCTCACATGTACAATGCTGTGTTTCGCTTCATTGGGCTTTTTCTGTTTTGTACAGTCCAACATGAGTCATCATCTTCAATCAAGTAGTATCAAGTCAATCATAGTAAGAATGCAACCAGTGTGAAGCGAATCTCGTCTGTGATGGCTTCCCCGTCACCACCCAAGCCCAACCACAAAGAGATTTGCACGCCCGCAGAGCACAAGCAGCATATTTGTGCAGTCTTTATGCTGCAAACAGGACATATCTCATAAGGGCCTATGCTTCATATCTGTCTCTGCTTGCAGTGACTTGATAGAGTGCAGATCGTCAGACTGGCAGCCCCGCCCAGCAAAATTCCTCCTCAAGCTGGCGACTGCAGCAAACAGCAGCAGCAACACTAGCAGCAGCAGTATCAACACTACTGGTACTAATGCAACAGCTGCTGAGTTGTTTGACTTTGGACTGAAGGTGCATTCGCTGTGGGGACTGCTGTGCAGAGAGGTATGAGTGTGTTTCTTGTTACCAGGTTATAACGCTATGTTATCATGTTAATACTACTTTGCTTGCACTCCGCAATGTGCCATGGGTTTTTGCGGCATGCATTCTCACAGTGGTCGAACTTTCTTTTGGAGCACAAATGGCATAGAACGATGTGATTATCTGCTTTTGGTCCAGAGAGCCAGTCCGCAGCCTGCGGTATTGCTGCAAGTATCGGCATTGACCCTGTGTCTACCATGTTCAACGAGCAAATAACATGTTTTGGGATGTTCGTTGAAGGTGCATTTATTGTGGGGACATCTGTGCAGAGGGATGTGAGTGTGTTTCATCAGGCTGTGATGGGTTTTCACGCGCTTTCTGTGTGTTTTAGCATGTTTCCGATCTCCACTGCACCAGAAACCGATGTCCTGTGCTTGAATGTTGCGGCTCGCGGGGCTGTTGACGAAGACGCAGCAGGTGCTGCTGCTGCTCCTGCTGTGTTTTGCAACCTGGCGCTGTCCTTTTTGCACTTAAAGAAGAAATCAGTTGTGTCAGAATCTGGTGCACGACTCACCCATGCGTCGCCACGGTGGCGACGAAACAGCAACCAGCTCTGATATTTCCTCAGGCCCGTCAGCAAGCATCTGGTTCGCTGACTTCTGGCTGCTTGTCTGTGTCCGTGGTGATAAGCCCTCTGTTGCTCATGCAATAGCAGGATTGTCACCACGGACACAGACAAGCAGCCAGAAGAGCTAGGCAGGCGGATAGCACGTGAAGTGAATGGTGTTCCTGTATCGGCTGCGGCTGCTACAGCCTGTGAGGCAGCAAAGATATGCTGCTCAGGCAGACCAGGGGTAGCGGCTGCCTGTGCTGTTGCCGCATTTTACCAGCCGATTGGGCAGCAGAAGCATTCGGTGGAAAGGTGGTGCACGTGATACGTAGCACATTGCAGGACAGCATACACAGACGTGGTTCAGCAGCCATTGCTGCAGGCTTATTCCGCCCAGAGATCATCCTTGCACTTGGTCGGTACGTCTTCTAGCACGTCCCTGGAAGGACACTCGGCATTCCTTGGAGGGCACACATGCCGATACTGCATAGAGTTCATAGTGATTAAGAAATGAGCTGTATTATGTATTGGTGGTGGGTGGCGCTGTCCGCTGACACCATGCATTGTTGCTGCAGCAGAGTGTCAACCAGGTGCTTATCGGTTGGTGAGCGAGGCACCCCAATCACTAAGCACCTGGTTGGCACACATGCTGACACCGCATGGAATTCCTGTCAATTGTGTAAGGAGCGTCGATAATCATTGGCGGTATGTGGTGCTGTCATGCAAGTTGAAGGTGGCTGAGCCTCTTGTGGAAGCTTTCACCTGACTGGCACACATGCTTCCTGTCTCCTGCAAAGACACACATGCAGCAATACACACATGCATTACTTTAATCCAAGACTGTGGGATTTATAGTTGCGGTTGGCCGAGTCTGCTTATCATTGATGTGTTAACATGTATGATCAATCCTTATCTCAGGGGCAGTGGACAGGGGTATATGTTGCAATTACTTGTGCTCTGTGACGACTTGTGCATTGTCTCGCTGTAGATCAGATGACTTCTGTCATCTGCTTTTGTGTCGGCAAGTGTTCATCTGACTGGCACTCATGCCCATCCTCTTGTTGGTATGTAGGAGTGACATTCAATGTTGACTAGGTGTGGAGGTATTGTCGTGGGCTTGGAGCTCATTCGGTGCTGCTGCCAATTGACGTGTTGAGTCAATTAGCCTCGGTGTGGCTGAACACCTGAACCAAGCGAACTTCATCTGGCTGGCACTGTTGCCCAAATCTTTCTATTGAAAACTATGTATGTGTATGCCGCTGTCTGGCCCTCACAGCATTGGGTTTCAAACGCTTGCTTTTCATGTGAATCTACACTATTATCTTGACCTTGCTGCTGTGGCTTTTCCTGGTGCCGGGATGTCCCACAAGTTGTCTCATGGCATAGCACCACATGCCGCATCCCAGAAGAAATATCAAAAAAAAATACCACCGTGACAGCTGCACTCGTGCAGTCTGATGCGATTTTCATCGTGTGGAAGTCCGCTAGTCCTGTCATTGCTCAGCACGTTTCCACCTGGCTGGCATACGTGCTGTCTTCATGCTGCAAAAACCACCCAAGCAGCGAGTGAACGTTCCATCCCAGTTTTCAGGACTTTCCGGTGATAGTTGTGGTGGGTTGTAGAGTTTTTGATCATGGCTGTGGTTGGCAGGTGTGTGTGCTTGCTGAGCAAACCGCTGGCTGGGACAAATGCCTGCATGACCATAAGTTCCCCACCAGATGGCGGTATTTCTGGCCGGACCATTCATGAATTGTCAGCCCACACAAGCCGGCCAGAAATACCGTCACCTGGTGGGGAGCTTGTTGTAACGTGTATTTGCAATTAGCTCGACTCACCACTCAGTTCCAAGCAGGCCCTTGCGTCGTGCAACAAGTACTGAGTACTGCTGCTGCTGTTGCTGTTGCTGCTGTAGGTGTCCCCCAATGTCTCTGCCCATCCTGAAAGGCATTCGCTGTTGCCTCTGCCCAATAGAACAGTGGTTCCAGGTACGAAGAGAGCTGGGTGTGGGGGGGGGGACTGCCTGTTCTGAATGTGTTAGATTTTTGTTGCATACGCACTTGTCTGTCGCACACAAATCTTGCAGCAGAGACTCACCACTAACTTGTGGACAGGAAGGTCGGCGTTGCATAACAATCCGCTGCTGCGTTTGGTGCTAAAATAGCGGCTATTTTACAAACACAGATTATACTAGCTGCCTGCCATGCTTGTTCTCAGGTGACCGTTTCAGGGAGGTGTACTACTGGGACTCCTATTGGGTTGTGAGGGGCCTGATCGTGTCCCAGATGTTCAACACAGCTGAAGGGTTGGTAGACAACTTGATGAGCATGTTGGAGCATGTTGGTCATGTGCCTAACGGTGCCAGGGTCTACTACCTCAACAGAAGGTGCGAGGGGTATATAAAGTTAGGGATTCCAACATTTGTGATAAGAAAATGGTGGAGGGGCTTTGGTACAATGACGTGAATTGCCTTGATGTTAGGGTGTGGATTTCTAGATCCTGGCATGCATGTAGGGGTTGATGAGTTGGGCATATGGCGAGCATAGTGGGACATTTTGGTCATGTGCCCAATGGAGCCTGGGTTTACTACCTCAACAGAAGGTGCGAGGGGCCTAGGTTAGGGTTTGTGTTTTCTGTCGTGGTGGGGTGCTTGTAGTGCGACCATATGAAGTGTCTTATTGTTGGGGTGGAGGGCTTTAGTGCAACAAAATAGAACTGTCTTGCTGGCAGGGTGTGAGAGTTCAACATCTGGCATGCTGGTAAGGGTTGGTAGACACATTGGCAAGCATGTTGAAACATGTTGACGTGGGTCATGTGCCCAACGGAGCCTGGGTTTACTACCTCAACAGAAGGTGAGAGGGCCCTAGGTCTAGGTTTGCATGGTGACTGCATGCTTTGAGGCCAGCCCAGATGCAAACAAGACACAGCTGCTGCAGCAGTGTGTACTACCCCTGCTGTTACGTGGTTTGAGATCAGCTCACAAGCTGTTGTTGGCATGCAAGCTGTTTTGGACAAACCTCCTAGTCTGCGTGCTGCGTGTACTGTGTATGTTTGTCTGCAGTCAGCTGCCCTTCTGAGAGTCACGCTAACGACTGGTCTATGAGGCCAGCCAGAATGCAACAATGTTATTCAGCTGCTGCAGCCTGCTCTCTTCCTGCTTGATCTTATTCATTCCTATGGTATGCCTCTGTGTAAGGCATTCCAGCTTTTGTTGTGCTCCCAGTGTATGGCCAGAGTTTCATGGGCAGGTGCAGTGTTTAGATCTGCTCTCTGGAGGCTGGGGTGCCTTGTTTACTGGTAAAGAAAGGGGTTTTGTTATCTTTGCGTCTGTTGTCCCCCCCCCCCCTGAAGGCATGATGATGATACTGATGCCTCTGAGATGCCTGTACCAGTTCACCTACAAGAATCTGTTCCTGCTGTACTTATCTGCAGTCAGCCGCCCCTGCTGAGTTCCATGGTGATGACGTTGTACGATGCCAGCCCGAATGCAAACAAGACTCAGCTCCTGCAGCGTGCTCTGCCGCTGCTGCTGACCGAGCACCAGTACTGGACATCCAGCCCTAAACAAGTCAAAGTCAAAGCACCCAATGGCAAGGTCTACAACATGAGCAGGTGTGTTATTACGTAGTGTGATAACATAGCGATAACAGCATACTATTGTTTGTGCATCCAATGCTTCGCGACAAGATTCCAACCTGGGCAGGAATCTCCATAAGTTATAAGCAACACAAACGTGAAGATTTTGTGTGTTGGCCAAGAGTGTCATTGGGACCCCGGACCACAACAGTCCTGCTGCTGTCGGGTTGCTGTTGCTGCCACTGTGCAGTTGCTGCTTGTAGACTCTGACCTAGTATCAGTTTTGAGAATTGAACACGATGTTAACGGTTGAGGTTGAACCTTTGCTGCTGTCCCACTGTTGAGGAATCATTCCTCAACAGTGAGAATGCTTCTTGGCCAGCTCAGGGAATCTTTTCGGTATGACCCAAGACGTGGCTTGTTAGAATCTGCCCTGGGCTGATTCTTACAAGCCACGTCTTGGGTCATTTCGTGAAGATTACTGAGCTGGCCAAGAACGTCACTGACACCTGGCACCACACCAGTCCTGCTGCTGGTCAGGCTGCTGTTGCTGCTGTGACCTGATATGCATTTGCTGCTTGTAGACACTGACATAATCTAATACAAAATCTAACAACACCACGTCAATGGTTGGGACCCTTTGCTCTTGTCACATTGTTCAGGTACCCGGCTGACTGGTACAAGCCACGTCCTGGAACACACCGTCAGATTGTATTGGCTAAGAACGTAACTGGAACCTCTACCACAGCTATCCTGCTGCTGTTCAGGTTGTTGCATTACAGCAGCAATCCACCACAGCTATCCTGCTGCTGTAATGCAATGCATTTGCTGCCTGTGAACACTGGTTTAGTTTGATAGAGGGCGACGTAAGTGGTTGCACCCTTTGCTGTTGTGACATCATTCAGGTATTGGGCTGATTGGTACAAGCCACGCCCCGAGTCATACCGTGAAGATGCTGAGCTGGCCAAGAACGTCACCGGGACCTCTGACCCCAACAATCCTGCTGCTGCGCGGTTGTATCATGACCTGGCGAGTGGGGCAGAGTCAGGGTGGGATTACTCATCAAGATGGTTTGCTGATAATAAGACATTGGCGACAATACGTACAACACAGGTGTGTGATCAGGAGAGCTCGTTGGGAGCTTTAGCATTTCTGCATGTGTCATCATTATGACTAGTTCGCTAGAGCTGTTGTGGTGCTGTAGTTGACAGGGTGTTAGTTACGCTTTAGGTGCTGCCATGTGATGTGTGGTGACAAGTAGAGCCTGCTGCTGCTGGATTGCCTCATGATCTGGCCAGTTGGGCTGGATACTGGACGGAACTCTCCGCAAGGTATGTGGTGTGAGGCTTTTATTTTTCTCTAATGTGTTGCACATTCTGGAGGGAACACAAAGTCATTTCGCATAAACTCTTTTACACACTTCAATCAGCCGTCTCTAAATTCCAGCAAGAATGCTATACAACCGGTGTATAGCATGTGTTTAAAATGGGGAAAACATCAAAACCTCTGTTGTAAGAGGATCTGCATGCCCGCAGAAAACAAGCACTGCTGAGCAGGGATGGGGTATGGCCAGAAACGGAAATCACCAAACATAAGCCCGCCATTGACATGGTGTTTATCTTCGGTGCGATTGGAGCAGTTGCACTGAAAATAAACACAATGTCAATGGCGGGCTTATTTGTCAAGTGTTGCATAACCTGCAGTGATGTTGGCCATGTATGCAAAGTTATTCTTGATCTATACCCACCAACCATAGCTCCATGGCCATCGGCCCCGCACCCGATTCCAGAGGCGGGAACAACAGCACCAAAAGCAGTGATGCTATCACTGCCATACTTTCATTCTGGTATCAATCTGATAGAGCCAGGCATTGAGATCGCCGTTTAACCTCGGCAAAAGTGCAACAAACAACAGCAGAGGCTGTGGGGTGTCTCTCTCTCTCTCTCTCTCTCTCTCTCTCTCTCTCTCTCTCTCTCTCTCTCTCTCTCTCTTCCTCTCTCTCTCACTCTCCCTCTCTCTCCCTCTCTCTCTATATATATATTTCTCTCTTATCATATGTGTTTTGGTGAGTGATCCCATATCGGGTCAGCACCGCTGTCCTGCGTTGATAGGACCGAGCTTTGTATGCTACTACAGTCTTGTGATTCCACCAACCATGTCGCAGTGTCAAGTTGTCACCCATACCACTCCGCCACGGGAGCTGCTCCGCTTACCACTATAACGAACGATCCCAATAGGGCTTGACCTGGAGGTGCAGGTATACAACCACCTCCCATACGTCTGCCAATGGTGTTGGCTTCACTGCAGATTGTCCCAGCGGATCTCAATGCCTGGCTCTACCAAATGGAGAACAACATTGCAGAGATGGCCAACATCACCGGCGACAATGCAACACGCGACAAATTCAAACAAGCTGCTGCTACACGCAAAGAAGCAATACAGGCCCTGCTATGGGACGATAAAGCAGGTGTGTGTAT
Organism: Coelastrella sp. UTEX B 3026; assembly: GCA_002588565.1. NCBI lineage: Eukaryota > Viridiplantae > Chlorophyta > Chlorophyceae > Sphaeropleales > Scenedesmaceae > Coelastrella > Coelastrella sp. UTEX B 3026. The sequence goes on from NSMO01000200.1 coordinate 15,860, forward strand.
GTGTGTCAAGGCATTTATAAGTCAACATATTGTGTGTGTTGTGGAATTCTTGTAGATTATACCAGTTGATCTAGATGCGTGGTTGTCCCATATGGAGCATGACATCGCGCAGATGGCTGATGAGTTGGACGAGCCAGATTTGCATGATGTGCTCATGCAACAATCTGAAACACGGAAGAAGCTATACAAGCACTGTTATGGGACGACACGGCAGGTATGTGTTTGTATGTTGTAACATGTCAGTAAAACTTGTATGATACTGTGTGCGTGTTTTTTTTTGAGTGTGCAAGTTTTCCTGTTGACCTTACTGCGTGTGTGGAAGATGGTACTGCACAGATGGCTCAATCTGACGTACCCTGTCCTAAGGCAGGCAAACAAGCTGTACAAGCACTGCTGTGGAACAACATAGCATGTGGTTGTATGGTTAGTGTGTGTACATGTACAGTACACGTTGTATGGCACCAGTGTGATATATGCTTCTTGGTTTGATGTTGGATCATCGCTGCGGATCCAAATGTATGGCTGACGCAATTGAAATGATGCACAGATGGCTGATGGGTTGGATGAGCTTGGTTTGTACCTTGATTGCATAGCGCATATCCACCATTCTGGGGCGCGCAGAGAAGCGATACAAGCACAGTTCTGGGACCAAGAAGCTAGTGCGCATTTGTTGAGAGATGTCTGTTGTGCTACTTTGTGTCATTTCAGATTCAAACGTGAGTGTGTGGTTGGTGCCACGTCCATCGACATTGTGCAGATGGCTCATGAACTGAACTAGCCAGATAACGTGGTGGTTTCATTCGCTATTCTGAGGTGCGCGGAGAAGCTATGATAGCTATAACAGCACTGTTGTGGATTTTGCAGATGGGTCTCTGTGGAAAGTGTTTGTCGGTATTCTGAGGCTGAGGGCAGTGAATTGAATGTGATCACTAATTTAAATAATGTAGCCAGTGGCATATTTGTTGGTACCCACATGCATGCGATCTTGGCAGCCTGGTTCTCAATGCATGGCATCAAGCATGGGCTGTGTGTGTAAGTTATTTGTGTGGTGTATCACAACTGCAAGAGCCCGTGCAATGGCATGGGACCCAGGCAACAATGGAGCTCTGCTGGCATTCTGCACTGACGGGTGGCCGGTGAGTCTTGAACTGTTATCAGTATCTGTTAGTTTTACTGGATTTGTTTCGTAAATTCACCTTGAGAATTTCAGTACATGTTTGCTAATGCAGTGCAGGCCAGTGGCGTGATGGTGTTTCCTCCCCTACACTCAACACCACCAACAGCACTGGAGTAAACCCCGACCAAGTGTTCACTCTGAAGCAAAACCCTGGATTCGTTGCCAGTTCTTTGCAAGCAACCAGATTTTTTTATGTACTTTGAACTCGAAAGACATGCTTGCTGACACAATGCAGGTCAATGGCGTGATGGCATCCTTTCACCTACAATCAGCACCACCAACAGCAGTGGAATAAACCCCGACCAGGTGTACACTCTGAGACAAAACCCTGGAATATTTGCCAGCAACTTTGTACCCTTGTGGACGGGCATCACAGCCGGCAATGCCACACAGGGAGCACAAGTTGTTCAAGCACTTAACACCTCAGGACTGATTGGACCGGCAGGTGTGGAAAACTTCAGGATGCGTCTGTGCTGGAGCCTTGCTGGTAGCCTTGCAGTGTGGCGAACTGCCGCCCTGCTATGAGCCGCTGGTTGCACAGCGCTGGTTGTATGGTTCAACTCCGCTGATAGAATGACCTTGGTGTTTTTGTTAACAGCATTGCATTGCTCCATATTCTGGGCCTGTATATATGCACGTATGACCTGCGGCCTCCTACTAGGTATGTCCCCGTTGGTGAGTCGTGGGACCGATGTTGATTACGTGGGCAATTGATCAATGTCAGACTGTCATCCCTGTCACTGAGTGCGCCAAAGCTACTGGAAGCAGTTCTTACGTTGTCCGTTGCTGGTTGCTTCCAGACGCCATGGATCTGACAGTAGATTGGCATGCCGCTGCATAAGTATGCCAGCCGCCGACCCATACATGCAGGGAGCTGCAACACTGTTTGACAATTGTACGATCAAGGAAAGTCCTTCCACCATCAGCAAATAGGATGGGGGGGGGGGGGGGGGGCTGAGCAGATCGATGCGTTGGTTTGTTCCTTGCTCTGTTTGTGCTGTTTGCTACCAGACGTTCAAGTGTGTTGATGTTCTGGCTGCAGGTATTGCTACCACCATCTACCAGACTGGGCAACAATGGGACTACCCCAATGGCTGGCCACCACTGCAGCACATGCTCATTGAGGGTGCTGACAGATATGGAGGTGCAGAGGGCAAAAGACTGGCACAACAGCTGGCAAGAACATGGGTCGGGTGAGATGTTACACAATGCTGGTTGCTTGCTAAATTAACACTGCTAACGGTCGGTAGTGTCCACACGGTGTCAACATGTAATTGAGCAAGTCATGTGCAGGTGCAAGCCACCAACATGCAACGCAGAGGCACAAGCTTGCACCCCTTGAGCTGCCCTGGAGTCACAGACGACATGCCTGCAAATCAAGCAACCTGTCTGCAATTCGATCGATTGCCTGCCCCGCAAGTACAGTGTGCCACACATGGCCAGAACTTGGTGGCATCACATGCCAGGGCTGCCATGTGAATGAGCAGCAGGGTGTATGATGACACTTGGGTTCTGCACAATGAATCAATGAATGACCTCCGCATAGCGCTTTCAAGAGAGCGCTAGCGTAGGGAGGGTAATGTGTGTGCCCAGATGTCTGCACAATAGCTTCTGGTGTAGCTACATTTGTTGCCTCTTATAGCACTGCATAGCGAGCAGTATGATGCGATGAATCAGGTCCCATTGTTGCTCTTATTACTGGCCCTTTTTGCGAATACAATGTCAATCGGACGCCATTGGCGCCATGTCTGAGAAGGGCAATGTGTATGTATGCACACTGGTGCTGCTTCTGCTGCTTGCTATGGGCAGTGTGAACCTGCATGCATGCAATGCCACTGGTGAGAAGGATAATGTGTATGTGCGAAAAATTTATGTGCTGCTGCTGCTGCTGCTGCTGCTTGCTATGCAGTGTGAACCTGAATGTATACAATGCCACCGGTGCCATGCATGAGAAGTATGATGTGTCAGCCCCGGGTGGCCTCATAGGTGGAGGGGGAGAGTACAAACCACAAGTGGGCTTTGGATGGAGCAATGGAGTGCTGCTGGATCTCCTTGCAAGTATTTCTAGGACGTGACTGTGTGTGGAGCCAGGCCCCCTTGGGACTGTTCGGTGATAGAAAGATTGGACTGTAGGCCTCAGTTCCCGCAGGGGGTGAGGGTGTAGATGCAGCTTGATTCATACGTGGTGCACCCACGTGCGGAACACCACGAATAAGCTGGGAGGCTAGACTCTAAAGGTGTTATAAAGCATACTGTTTGAACTGCGACAGTGCAGTGCATAATTTCGAACTGCAACAGTGCAGTAAGTGGAACTCCTGGGTTCTGTTTGGAGGGCTCATTACTGTGTGGAATCTATGATGAAAATCATACTATGTAATAATCATACTAGTAATTGTTGTCCATGGGCTAACTTGATGACATGCCGACCAATTTGTGGCCTGATGGAAGAAGAGACCAAGGGGTGTGCACGTGGCCACGTGGCGCGCTTTTGAGGCTCAAGTGGTGATGGGCCTCGGAATAATGCTTTTGATCAAAAGTATCCATGCAGTTTATGCATAGGCGGCATACAGCAAGTTCACTTTCTGAGCCAGATTGATGTAGTCTTGTAGCAAGTGTGGCATTGCACGTTGACTTGTATCTGGTTCAACCAGATGTGACTGTGGTTGCTAGTTGTGGAAACTGTGGAGCTACCAGGCAGGTGCCTGTGTGATGTAGCTGAAATTGGGCAATGACTACAAGTAGCTTGCATTACCGCATCTACATGACAGACTATGGCTGTGAGAAGACGCTCCACATGCCTTGAGAGCATTCTGAAGGAGCGTTGAACTGCATTGACACAGTATGTCAACTGGGCCCTTGCCTGGTTTTTGTAGTGCTGAAGAATAAACTGTGCTACTTGACAGCCACAAAGCTTGTGATTTGAGGTGTTGCCAGCCACGCACGGCAGGCATGCTACGCGCGTATGGCAGCATACTGGTAATCTGAGGACCCTGTAAGTGAAACAGAATTCTCAATTGCCCATGCGTGCATAGTGTCACTGAGGTCAAACGTGTAACATGCATCAATGCTGGCGACAGGTACTACTGCACGTACCGACAGCACACATTGTATTGGTCCAAATGCACAGACAGCATACTCCCATGCAGGGTTGCCGTATGACAGCAACCCACCTCGGCGACTATGATCTGCCAGACATTCCAGCAAGTGCAAACAGACACACAGCACTACATTCGAGTAGCCTTCAAAAGACAGCTGCCTTTCGCGCTTGACAGATGGCAACGTTGCTAGAAGTCCCTGAGACACAGGCACCCAAGGGCCAGCGGCCATAGCCTACGTCCAACTCCAATCACTTCTTACTCAATGCCTCCTGGCTCAACATCTCCAATGACACAGCCACCCACCCCCTATCTTTCAGCTGCGCCCGTATCACGCTCTTAGCTGCATCTATGACGCAATTCACACCACCAAACGAGTACACAGGCAAGCCATCATGCAGCCGACCAGCACGCGGCAAAAACTCAATACCCTGCTCCTCTGCATATCTAGACACCAGATCTTTGAAGCTAGGTTCACTCCCTGCGCCCCCACCAGCCGGCTTGACACCCGCCCCCACTCCACCCGTCGAGCCATCCAACCCCCCACCCAACTCTGATCTCCAAGATGGTACTGCTCCACTAGCAGCTGCACCCGCTGGCACTGCAGCAGGTATCGGTTGCCCCTCCGCTGCGCTGTTCATCATATTCAGGCCCTGCGCAAACCCTGCTCGAACCCTAGGGTGGTCCAGCAAGTCCTGAGGGAACAGTCCCTTCCATTCAAGGTACCACTTGGTAACTTCGTCGTAGTTGGGACTGTGAGATAGCCAGTGATGTAGGATGGCGTGCCAGGCTGGGAAGAAGCTGCTTTCTAGGAGTGCTGCTAAGTGGCCTGTGGGCATGAGGCCGTGCCAGGATACTGCCCATTGGAAGGGTTCTAGATGTGGGGCGTTAGGGTTCAAGACGAGCTCCTGCGGAGACAAAATCAGGCAGCAGTGACAGCAGATGATCAACTGAACACTCGATAACAGCATTATCTGCAGTTGCAACAAGTCAATTGCTGAATTGGAAGATGCATGTCATTAGGGTGTTGTCTGCTGCTGCAGAAACACTTGTTTGCTGCTGCTGCTGCTGCACAAAATCAGCTGACGTCACCATGAGTCATGGTCCAGAGAGACCCCTGCATTAACTTTCAACACACACTCAATTACAAGTGACCACCTTGCACCCAGTAACTACTGATGATTCACAGTGACACAAGATAAGCAGCTGGCAGTCACCCAAGGACTCACCGTTTGCAATGCCTGGGCCAACTTTGGCAGAATACTCCTCTGCAGCAGGGCTTCCCAATCCTGCTGCTCAAACACCGACTGCCACGGCGCCAGCAGCAACCTAGCACTGCCATCACTTGCATGCCAGGCTGTCAACGCCCGAGTCAACCGATGCCTAATCGTGGGATACACGCCAGCTAACTCTGTTGCTAGATACGGCAACCAGGGGTGTAGCCAGGCGTGTATGGGCTGTGTTTCACGAGTGGGGTCCCAGGATTCTACTGCTGCAGCTATTCTGGGCAAAATGAGGCCTTGTAGGAGCTGCTGTGCTGCGCCGCGGGGCAGTAGGGGTCGCCAGAGGTCTAGCCAGTTGAGCAGGGGCTCTGGTTGTCGAGGCTCCCAGTGGCTGATAGCAGTCCTGCAAAGATGTTACGCGACGGCATGAGTTAGCTGGTGTCGTGTAAGGTATGTAGCTGTTTGCTATTTAACAGGGACAGTGTATAGTATGCAAGTGTATGATACTTGACAAAGACAGTGTATGGTATATTAAAGGGACAGAAAACAGGCAGCTGACGTTGCATGACCTCGCTACAGCGTTGATGAGTCTCATCAGAACATGCTACAGCGCCTTTTCCTGCCATACATGCGCATGTGAATCCATGAGACTGCATACTAGCCAGTGGGTTCCTAAATGACCCAATGAGATGCATGGCATTACTGTCAGCTCTTGTAAAACCCCATGCCACCATAGCACGATATGTGGCCCAGCTTTCAACCATCTACCTTATAGGTGGCATGATCAGCTCCATCACCAACATGCCATAAGGATCCTCAGTATCTTCCCAGCTTCCCAAAACCGCCTGCCTCGACCCCTCCCCTTCCAATAAACCCTTCCAAGCCTTGAACTGCTCAACCCCAAGCCCCGGCTGCTGCAACGGCTGCCAACCGGCAAGCAACTGCCCCAGCAGCGGCAGCACCTGACTCAGCGCCGCTGCAGGAAGCGAATAGAGGACATATTCCTCAGGATACGCTGCCGCCATAGATGCATATTCAGCGAGAAGCTGCTCTAGGGATATACTGCCAGGCGCTGACTGTACTGCTTGAAGCTGCGAGGTCAGGGCGTTCAAACGCTGGGAGGCGGCTGCAGCTGCGGCTACTTCCTTTTCCAATCGCTCCTTTTCCTGGACTAACAGGGCTGCTGTGTCTTGCTGGTGCTGGAGAGATGCGTCTAGGCGTCTGAGCTGGCTTTCTGTGAGGCTGACTAGCAGGCCCATGTTGTGATTGAGCTCTGGCATAGGGGGCCCAGCACCAAGGTCAGGCGCAGAGCCATCACCTACAACAACAGGTGCAGTGCATTAGATTGAAGTTGCTTTTGCCACGACATGAGAGTGGCTGCACCAGGGACTCGTATGTGAGGACCGATGAAGTGATTCACACGGCCACAGCTGCAGACAGATGTAAGCAAAAACTGCAAGTATGGGCAAAGTATGCTTGAACTCACGCCACCATAATGAGCCAGCTAGATATGGCAAATATCCCCAGCATCCACAGATGCATGCATAACATGTTAATTCAAGCTGTCAGAATCATTGCAATGCCTCGGGGGCGTCTCCTGCGGCAGGCCGGGGGCGTCTCCTGGGGCAGACCGTGGGTGCCGGCAGGGAGGGCCTGTCAGTCTTGGCAGAGACTGGCTGCGGCTGCCGGCCTTTCTGTCCAAATTCTCAGTGCAGTCCTTTTCAGGACCTGACCCCCTCCGCAGACTGCTCCTGCGGCTGGCCGGGGCTGTTGGAGACTGGATCCAGTGTCTGCTTTGGTTTTCCCAAATCTAGGCTCACCCTACAGTCAGTCTCAGTCAACTCACAAGCTAGCCTACAGAGTGCAGCGCAAGCTAGCTGGTAGCAATGTATCTCCACCTGTCAAACCTGTGCAGGCCAAAGAATGAATGTTCCTGCTTCTCTCACCTGCTGCTGCATTCAGCTGCTCCAAATCAGTGACCAGTCGAGCCTGAGGACCTCTAAGGTCCAGTATAGGCTGAGCAGCTAGCTTAGTGGCTGCACTTCCGCCATCTGCTGCTGCCTCTTCCAACACGTCTTCTGCTGTTTTGTATGTTCGTTTCTGACGGATTGGCGCTGCTTTCTTCTTCCATAGCGGAGCCTGCAAGCAACAGGGACGGCAGCATGGATTGTGCTGTTTGGGTGCTGTAACATAGAAATGCTTCCCTTCTTATGGTATCAAAACTGGGAAAAAAGCAAGGAAGCAAGAGGAGAAGAGCAGGGTGCATCATATAAACGACTTGCAGCCAAGACTGCAAATCTGTTGGCAGCTGCTGTGCGAAATTGAAGACACTGTGCAATAGCTGTGGCGGTTCTGCAGCCAACAAGCCACAGCCACAGCGCCGCAAGCTGAGTATCCATTCCCAGGCCCAAATCTTTAGTGCTACACTGTTGCCTGAAGATAGAGCACTGCCTCACAGCTGGCTACAGTCCTACTGTAGCCAGCTGCTATGGTAGCAAAGCCAAGCAACGCACGTCATGCTATAAGCTGCATTCTTTTTGCCCTGATAGCTAAGCTGAACGAAACCTCCTCTTGTGATCTCTTGTCAGTCTTTCCACCCACAACCCCAGCAGCAGCTTGGTGGTGTTTCAGGCTCGGGCAGGCTATTGCAGCAGCCGGCTATGGCAGTCAATAAAGCAAGCCATACAAATAATGCAACAAGCTGCAAAGTTATCCCAAGCTGACGAGCTAGCTCACTAGCAAAGCTCAACAGCATGATCTCCTGAACACTCTCGCTCAAACCACAACATACCGGGTCAGCCACAACATACTGGGTCTGCTTTGCCATGAGCAGTTCTCGGCTGACTTGCCCCGTGCATGGCACGACAGCTCTTGCCAGCGCACAGTCCTATTTGCAGTGGCTCAGTCACTTTTACATACATGCGCAGCTCTATAACACCCACCTGTGTTTTGGCTCTTGCTTCTGCCAGCTCTTGTTCCAACTCAGCTGCATCAGCGTCACGAGCTGCTGTTACTTTTGGCTTCTCAACTTCCATTTTAGCCTCCCTGAACTCCCCATGACCTAAACCCATGCCCTTGGGTCTCAGCTTGGCTTCAACAGGTTTGGCTATACCCTGCTTAGACCGACCTAAACCCTTGCCAGGTTCAAAACCCATCTTTTCGAGCAGCTTCATGCCAATGCCTTTGGTGTATTTCTCGAAAGTTGCAAATTCTGGATTTGCGTGCCGTGCTGCGAGGCGGTCTGAGACTGCCTTCTGCTGGGCCGCTTTCTGCTGGAGCTTCTTCTCTGCTGCTGCTTTAATCCTGCAGAAACACCACAAGAGAATGCATGCATCATACGTCAGCTGAACACTAAGGCTTGCAGCTGTATGCTTTGCTGCATTGCTGCAGCTTGCTTAGCCGCCTCAATTGACTGTGTGCAGTAGCCCCTGCTGCTTTCATTCATAACAATGCTGTGCCAAACAGATGTGCGATTGGTGGCTACTCTGTTGTGATAGAACCCTGCTGGTTCCAATCATAAGAACGCCAGCAATATTACGCAGACACAGACAGGCGTTGAAGCAACCGGCAAGGGTGCCTGCTGATCACCATAGACAGGCCAACTGACCCAACCTGCACGCTGCAATCGCACCCAGAGGGCCCAACAGCAGCTAGTCCAACAATATTCAGTCACAATTGGGGCCATGATGTGCGCATCTCAAGCGTGATGCAGGCCACTCAACACACTGCAAATCATCTATGACCCACCTGCGTCCAAAAGCAGTAGGCAGCACTGCTTCCTCATCAGCAGCTGCCAGGTCATCATCATCCTGCTGCTGCCGCTGCTGATGTCG
>NSMO01000201.1:0-14805 GCA_002588565.1 Coelastrella sp. UTEX B 3026
TGCTACTAGATCTCCGCAGAGGCAGGAGGCTCCTGTCATTGTCCCTGGCGAGCCAGCATTGGCGCCATTGCCGCTGCAGCAGCAGCAGCAGCAGCAGCAAGAGAGACCAAATGCAGCAGGGAGGTTAACTTTACGTTTGCAGGAGACTGGACGAACACAGCAGCAACAGCAGCAGCAGCGGCGGCGCCAAGTGTCCGAGGGGTTACGACGGCGGCGTGAGTATCAGCGTGAGTATCCGCGGCAGAACCAGCAGCATGATGCTGACGTGATCGATCTGACCTTGGACGATGATCTACCATCAGATCTGGACTCTGATGAGCCAGCAGCAGCAGCAGCAGCAGCAGCAGCAGCAGTCATGGAGGAGCGCCCGGATGTGATTATGATAGATTGTGACTCAGATGATCTGGCAGACGGCAACGATGGTCTCACTACAGTAGAGGCAGATGGCAGCAGCAGTGACAGTACAGAACAGTGTGAAGGCAGGACTGCAGCAACAGCAGCGGCTGCAGCAGCAGTTTCTTGGCAGCAGGAGCGGCAGCAGCAGGCGCCAGTGCCGCCAGGGCTAGAGAGTACTGACCGCGTGGTGCAAGAGCAGCAGCAGCAGCAAGATGAATCTAGCCACCCGCAGCAGCAGCAGCAGCAGGCGGTTGCAGCAGGTATGCCTGCATGGCTGTTGGCAGCACTAGAGGACCCAGAGCGCCTACGACCCAGCTACCATCTTGTGCCTGTCTCAGATCTACCAGACCAAAACCTTGGACCTGATAATCAGGCTGACAGCAGTGCCGCCGCTGCTGCTGCTGCTGCTGCTGCTGCTGCTGCTGCCAGATCTCTGCAGCGAGCAGCTGCAGCAGCAGAGTCTAAGATACTGCAACCAGCCGATGCATTGGTGTCTGCTGCTGCTGCTGCTGCTGCTGCTGCTGCTGCTGGACCAGCCAATGCACCCTCTCAGCAGCAGCAGCAGCAGCAGCAGCAGGGGTTGCCCCTTGTAAGTCCGCAGACGCATTGGTTAATGGGTGATCTGGCAAAAGCAGAGAGATATTACAGGGTGCCAGATACCAAGGGGTCCCCAGTTATTGATGTCCCTGACTGCGGTGGGGCTCTGTATGGGCTGTGTATAATCGTAGATCACAAAGGCACTGCACCAGCACCCGCCACACCACAGCAGCAGCAGCAGCAGCAGGGGGCAGCTGGATCAAGTTGGATGGGACGGAACCGCACAGCAGCAGCAGTGGCAGCAGCTCCAGCAGCAGTAGCAGCAGCATTGCCAGCTGTGTATCTCAGGCACAGCAGGCCTGGTAACAGACGCAGGAGGTCTCGGCCTCAGGAGTTGGTTGCGGAAATGAACGTGGTTGTAGATGGCAGGGTTCTGCGTCCGGGGCACCAGGTGCAGCTTAGGACGGGCAGCGTTTTGGAAGTGCAGGGTTTGAAATTCAAACTCCAGTCGTCCACAGCAGTTTGAGCAGCCAATGCAGGGAGCATGATTGGGTTGTCAGGTTGGTGTCTCATCCTTAGAATTTGATTTGCCATCAAAAGTACAGTGCATATTGGGGCAGGCACGTGTGTGTGATGGTGGGGCGTCTCACGCACTGTACATGCAGTGCTGAATACTTGTCATCTGGTTCAAAAAACTACCCTCACCCAAAGTTTGGTATTCTTCTTTGCCATCAGCTGATCTATAATATATCTGTTGCTGTTGTTGCCAAGGGTGTCAATCATTAGAAGTTGAGGTGGTGAATACTCACCACAGTATGCGGCGGGGGACGGCATACTGCGGCTATCGCAGTGAGCGTGGGTGTGTCAGAGCAGACATTTGTCATCATGAGCAGACGACAAACCTGGGTGGCGACCCCTAGCATGGCACTGCAGCTTTGCCAGCGCAGATATCTTGTTGCTTTGGCTCAGTCACTTCTACATACTGCGCCTAGGGGTGGCTAAAGTTCACCTTCAACTCAGTAAGGTTTGGTCAACCTGTTGTGTCCCCTGGCATGTCGGACTCCGCTCGGAGCGGCTTAAACATGTCCACCAGCCTTGCCAAGTGACAGGATATGCTACAGAACAAGTTAAGCGAAGGCTTCGTGACAGCATTTCAAATCCGGGAACGGTTAAGGCACAGGCGGGAGGCGCCAACCGTTAGATGAATAAGAGGCCCTCGCCGGGCGTGCCCTTCCGGAGGGACTAGCATGTTTCTTGTGCCAGTTTTTCTGCGGAATAATACGTACGTGCAATGGCAATCTGGGTATCCTGAGCGTGCCTGGGACGGTCTGTGGTTTGGACCGGGCGGCTGGCTGGGACAGCCTCCGGCGCTGCTGGCGCGGCATCCACCGGCGGAGACCACCACGGCAGTACATCACATTATTAAGCCCAGTCATTATCATCATCATTATCACATCATTGAGCCGAAAGGCAATCAGTTCATCACGCAGCGCAACAAGTGACACACTGGCATAAGACTGCTTGCCTGTATCTATGCGGCGGTAGGGCTCGCCACTTGGAATCAAACTATCCCGGACAGTCGGGCTGAATTTGCAGCCGCTGACGGACAACAGTGTCAGTCATTCGACATTCTTTCATCCACTATGAAACGACCACGGGACTTCGGAGACCTTTGCATCTGGACAAGCATCTGGAATTGGTGCAGAGTTGCCTGTAGCAGCTCAAGGCGCGCTCTTACTCGGACTACAGCTTGTAACAACCGGCCGCTGCGCTACGTACTCCGATTGTGTGGCGCAGCATCTCTCAAACACTCTGCTGCATGAGCAGTCACAACTGTTACAGGGTTGCCTGCAGCTGTTCAAGAGCTGCTTTCAGCTGGCTTACACCTTGCAACGACCCGTACATCGCCTGTTGCTGCACAACATATCCAACAGCATCTCTCACGAACTCAGCTGCATGAGCAGATAACTGCCCTGACACTGCTGTACATGCGTCAGCATCACTCAACAACCAACAACACAACACAACCAACTGCCGGCCCAGTTGCAATATTGGCCCTGAAAGCGATACCAAGATACCATGGTTAAGCACTGGCAAAGCACTACTCGTAGGCTGCTGCTGCTGCTGGTGGTGATGGTGGAAGCCAACTACAAGTGAGATAGCATATTCTGCTGTCTGTACTACCTGATGTAGCTGCTGCTTCAAAGTTTGCGTTTCTTCTAACCCTACCGCCGGTTGACTTTGCTGCATCTGCTGCAGTACGATCTGCTGTAAAGCAGGCAATGCTGCATGTACCAGAGCTACAGTATAATCCAGAAGCTGATGCAGCCGAAAGCAGGGACCTTCTAACTGAGGAACTGGTACGGCCGAGCAGGCCGATGATAACCAGGAAATCACATCTGACTGCTGTCGCTGCAGCTGCTGCTGCTGGTGGTGGGGTTGCTGCTGGATGGCTATGATATGTAATTCTTGCTCCTGCTGCTGCTGCTGCCCTAAGTACTGCTGACAATTAGGGATTTGTGCATATTGGAAGCTACCCTGCTGCTGCTGGTGAGGCTGTCCGTCAAAACCTTGAATGTGTCCAATGTGCCTCTCTGCAGCTGTCACACCATTGGTACTGGCTGCTGTAGCAGCAGCAACAACAACACCAGCATGAGCTTGGCTGTGCCTGACAGCATGCAAGCGAAGACGCGGGCTTGTCACGCCTGGTGCTGCTGCTGCTCCTGCACTGCTGCCCGCACTCACTGCATGCTGCATTGAGCTATGATTTGCGAGCTCTACGCGGCCCATTCCCTGCTGCTGCTGCTGTTGAGGCTGACCTCCTACTGCTTTCTCTACATTCGGTACATGTGCTGCACCATTCATGACGCCACCTACTCCTGCATCTACTACTCCTGCTGCTGGCGCCGCTGCCAGCTGCTGCTGCATACAAGGACCGCTGGCGGCACCACCTTTCCGCCTAGCATAACCAGCAGATCCAAGCTCTGGACCTCTGTCCCAATCCAACCCCGCTGCTGCTGCCACATCTGCTGCTGCTGCCAGTGCCCCGAAGCCCTCCAGCAACTGTATGACCCGCACTGCCACGTTCTGCTGTAGCTGATCAGGTGGCAGTGCACTGCTGCTGCCGCTGCTGCTGCGTCTGTGGTGCAGCTGTTTGTTTATGTTTATGAGGTACTGCACGGCAACTTCCAGCTGCTTCTTGTTATGTTTGGCGGCCGGCTGGAGATGATCCTGCATTCAAAGGTTGCAGCAGGTTTTCAGAATGGACACAATGCCATTGCCTGATCATGACTGAAGAGGTTGAGACGGGTAGCCAAATTGGATGCAACTGTTTGAGCAGGTAGACAAGTCTCGAGAGGAGTCACTGAGGAAATTGATTTCAGCCCTGCACAAGCAAGCATTGCGCTTCCATGCATGTAGCAAGCAGGTTTAACAACAGCACACAAGTGGACAAGTATGTGCCATCTGGTACTGACGCTTAGCTGCTGCTTGTAACGTTTAGCGGCCAGCTGAAGATGGTCCCACAAGAACGAATGCAGCATGCATGCCTTAGAAAGCTGAGTTTATTGCATGTGCCAGCTGGTAGGATTTAGTCTGTGGACTCCGGCTAGCCACAACATCAAGCACCTTCTTCCCTGGCCCACTCAATGCTGGATGGCAGCTAGCATGCATAGCTGCAGTATATATAGCACATAAGACTGATGCTACTTAGATGTGTTGCATAACCTGCTTCTACCAGCAGTTATGCATGCCACACACGATCTGGTATCAGGCTTCTGAAATCATCAGAAACCTGGAAACAATACAATGGATACACACACGGACCTTGTGCATTTGTGATATATGGTACAAAACATACATTGCAAGGTGGATTATTGCTCAGAATATGAATGATAACAGAAGATCCCGAGAAACATGCAATGGACACACAGCCTCGAAGCTTGTATTCATGTGATATATATGTACAAAACATATCATAGGTTGCAAAATGGAATACTGCTCACACATGAAGACGCACATCAACATACTCGCTTCAAACACAGTACCCTCCTGTACCAGAGCTAGCAGGTTAGAGCTGTCACAACACCTGCTAAGATTACCAAGACCAAAACCAACACAATATGGGCTCAAAACCCTCCCGGCACCAGCCAGCCAGCCAGCCAGCGATCGACTCATGGATGTTGGGATGAGAGTAATCCAAAGTCTGATACAGCACAACAAGGACCAACAGCAGGTTTCAGTTTTACGCTAAATCTCCTCACCTGCAACGTAGATCTCCAGTGTTTATGTAACACGTATAAGAAGTCCGTATCACTCCAAGGTGGCTTACTGCTCACAACGTCCAGCCAAAGATCATCATACTCAGCTTTGAGTATAGCTGTGATCTTACTAGTAAGCCGCAATCGAAGGCTACTGATATGAGCTAAAGCTAAAGATTCTGATGAGCAGCCTTCGCGGCCGAGCTGGTGCAGCTGCCGCTTGCCAGCAGCGGTCGGCTGCCAATGGGATGTTGCCTGTGCTGCTGCTGCTGCTGCTGCTGCTGCTGCTGTTTGAAGTGACTGATGCAGTCCATTGCTGTTGCTGTTTACAACAGGAGATGGTGTGCCTGTAGCTAGCTGCTCAAGCTGTAACAACACTTGCTGCTGCTGCTGTTGCTGCCCAGGGGTGCTTTGGCATAATGCTGGCAGATCTCTAAGAGATGCCACATGTATGGAGTTTGCTTGTGCCTGTAAGCGATAACAAACAATCCGCAGCTCTTTGGCTGTAACTGCGGTGATCTCAGTAAGGCAGTCACATGGCCTGCAGCATTTTTCTGCACCAAGAAGAACGCTGATCATCCATGCAAAAGCAAAGACGCTTGCATGGTATTTTCCATACAAGTGTGTCACTCACACAGAAGCCTATATGATGGCAAGCGTTATGATACACTTAAAACCATGTTTATGATAGCAGACCCATCATGTCGCTCCGCTGCTGATGCTGCAGCAGTTGCACAATCTGCCATTAGAACATCACACACAGCAGACAGTGAAACTCATCTTCATCAACCACCTAATCCGTTGGTGGGCTTCGTAGGTGGCTGAGTGAGTCTCCAGTTCAAGTCACCTGCCAACCACCGGCAAGAAGAAGCCAACCTTCATGGCTAACACGTAACTCAACAGCCTCAGTCCACACCAGCATTCCATACAAAGTCATTTGAAAGGTTCAGAGTTGGTGCCTGAAGGGTTCTCAGCGTACCTTCAGCTTGAACGCCACATCATTCGTGAGCAGCAGCAGATTAAACTGCGCCGCTGCAGCTCCACACTGCTGCGACTGCTGCTGCTGTGTTAGCTGCTGCTGATAGCTCATAGCACACTGCAGGATCCGGTCATCAGCAGCAATGGCCTTGTCCGACACACCGAAGTCAAACTCGCGAGCGGATGCTCTAAACTCCTGTAGCACAACAGAAGCAGGAGCAGCACTACACACAGCGTTGGCAGAGGATAACAGACGTGAAAGTTTGAACTTTGTACATGTGTTTGCTGCTGTCAGGCGCCACGGCGCTGTGACGAACTTGCGAATAAAAACCAGCAGACAACATCAGCTGCTGAAATGACGACTGTGGTGGCTGCTGCTGTACCTGCTCATAGGTTACAAAGACCAGATGGTCTTCGTAACCTACGAGCAGGTACAGCAGCAGCCACCACAGTCGTCTGTGGAGCAGCGACTGTTTGTACAGCTTGAGCAGTTATCACTGGGAAAGACTGGCAGCAGCAGCAGGAACAACAGCAGCAGCAGCAGCAGCCTGCAGGGCCCTCAGTAGCCCAGGTAGATAAGCCCATTAACTCCGAGCTTTCGCAGATGCAAGACCACCAGTAAGCTTGCAAAGTACGGAGTCCAAGTGTGTCAATCAAAGCTATCATGAAGTAGCAGAACTCTGACCTGTATGTTTTGAGCCTGGTACGTGTTTCTGCTGCTGCTGTTGGGTGCCATGGCGCTGCAACGGCCTTTACGCCAGTAACAACCAGCAAAAAACAGCAGCTGTTGGATTGATAACATCAAGACTGCTTAATCTTATACACGCTTGTGCACACGCATAACCAGCAGCAAGCTTTCAAAGTACGGAGCCCAGTAATGTTGAACATGAATATGGCGGAGATGCAGCAATACTGACCTGTATGCTTTGAGCCTTGTACATGTTCCTGCTGCTGCCGTCAGGTGCCATGGCGGTGTGCAGGAACCTCAGAGCTGCCCGAGCCTGGCTTGATACAGACATGGGGCCTTCTCCCGCTTTGGGGTGCCCTGTAGCATACAGTAACCACATGCTTGAATAGCAGTCACTGCTGAAGGCTGGACAGGAGTTGAAATCATAGAGCAGCAAGCCCAAAGCTGCCCCAGCTAGATAAAATCAAGTCAATGCGGAGCCTTCTGCTGGTCTGGGCTGCCCTGCAGCATACACAAACCCCAGCGGTCCTGGTGAAGGCTGGACATGGTCGGAACCTAGAGTAGCAAGCCTAAAGCTGCCCCAGCCTGACTTGATACAGACATGGGGCCTTCTCCCGCTTTGAGGTGCCCTGCAGCATACAGTAACCCCAGGCTTGTACAGCAGTCACTGCTGAACACTAGAAAGGGGTTGGACGTTAGAGCAGCAAGCCAAAGCTGCCCGAGCCTGAGTTGATACAGATATGGTACATTCTCCCGCTTTGGGTTGCCCTGCAGCATACAGTTACCACAAGCTTCAATAGCAGTCAACTACCGAAGGCTGGACACGGGTTGTAACCTTGAGTAGCAGGCCCAAAGCTGGTCCAACCGGGCTTGATACGGACATGGGACTGTCCCGCTTTGCCAAACCGGGTGCCCTGCAGCATAGGGTAATCACAGGCTTGACATGGCAGTCACTGCTGCAAGGTGGACAGGAGCTGGAACATGGAGTAGCAAGCCCAAAGCTAACTTGAAGCTGCCCCAGCCTGACTCGATACAGATATGGGACAATCTGCCGCTTTGGGGTGCCCTGCAGCATACAGCAACCACAAGCTGAAGTAGTAGTTACATTTTGGGCTGGAAAGGGGTTGGAATTGAAAGTAGCAAACCCAAAGCTTCCCCAGCCTGACTTGAAATGGACATGAGACCTTATCCCACTTTGGGTTGTCCTGCTGGAGACCCAGCAGGAGGCGTCAAAGTTCAGGCGTACAAGCATGTGGAAAGTCGTATGCTCGTAGTTTTCTGGGGTCTTTCCCAAGTGAATGAATGAATGAATGAGTTCCGCATAGCGCTTTCAAGAGAGCGCTAGCGTAAGTTAAGGGAGGGTAATGTGTGTGTCGGGGCGACTTCACATTCCCTACCGTCCGCTCTCGTCCCCGAAGGGGCGAGAGGGCTGGTCCCTGGGGGACCGAGTTTGTGTGATTATTTCTTCTTCAAGGTTGTCTTTCCCG
Organism: Coelastrella sp. UTEX B 3026; assembly: GCA_002588565.1. Lineage (NCBI taxonomy): Eukaryota > Viridiplantae > Chlorophyta > Chlorophyceae > Sphaeropleales > Scenedesmaceae > Coelastrella > Coelastrella sp. UTEX B 3026. The sequence continues at coordinate 8,346 of NSMO01000201.1, forward strand.
ACCAATACAGGAACTGCTCGCCATGACTCTGGCTAAGTGATGTCAACTGCACAGATGCATGGTGACCCGTATCATCTAGAGGGCCCCTTCCAAAGGGCCCCTTTATATTCACAGACACAGGGTTGTGTGCAGGCTAGGGTATGGCTGCATGGCGCCAGCTGACCAAAATAGTATGCATGGTCTGAATGATGCCGGATGTTGTCATATGCCAGTGCCATGGGCATGCAACATTGCGCTGGTGAAGCGACAGCTGGCGCCGTGCAGCACGGCAAATACACCAGTAGCTTACAATGCACAGCTAGCCACCTGGCAAAGGGCAACTTGCTTACTTGCTTTCAGCTTGTCCAACTCTACGAGCACTGTCCAAGGAATCACCACAAGCACCCGCCGCTGCATCTGCTGCATCTGCAGCTGCTGCTGCTGCTGTTGCAGGAGTTGCAAGAGCATCAGCCCCCTGCTATCCAACAGCACATTGGTGTCTATCACTACCACTAGCAAGCTACTGCTGCTGCTACCTGCAAAGTGCTGCATCTGCTGTCCCTGCAAGACTTGCTTGAGGTTGTCTGCCGCTGCTAGGCTCGTTGCCGGCATGTCCGACGTGTCCTGCTGGTGCAAAGCCCCTTGCTGCTGGTGCTGCTGCTGTTGTTCCTGCAAAGGCTCCCAATCCATATCTACTGCTGCATTGAGTTCCTGCAGGTAGACTGAGTCCTGCCTAAGGCGCTGCAGCTCAGCTATAACGTCAGCAACCCCGTCTGACATGTCTGTATCGGGGTCGTCCGCATGACCTGGCGCTGCAGCTGCTGCTGCATTGGAATGACCTGGCAGGCAGTAAGGCTTTGCAGGACCTGCTGGTAACCTGTGGATATCCCCATCAGCTGTGGTGGTGTGACCTGGCGGCTGCAAACTACGATGTCCAGCACTGCAACCATAATCATCGACAGCAAACTCGTTGCCGTGGCTACTGCTTGGGGGCTGCAGATGTGTTCCTGCAGTATGCCTAGGCTTCAAGTGTCGCCTTCCATCGTGATGCAGCTGACGAGACTGCTGATAGCTAGCAGATGAGCCAGATTCATCATCTGCTGCATCATGCGTAGCTGCACCAGCCTGCATGCTGTTTCCTGCAGCCAGCTGTCCTGCTGCTGTAGAATCTGCTGCTGTGGTTGCCGGCGGTGCTGCTAAGTGCAAGCCCAAGAGTTGCAAGACCAACCAAACAGGCAGCCATATGCCTGATGGTCCATGGCATATGGGGAAGTCTGGGGGCCAGATGCCCTTACTGGTCCATTTGTGTAGTGACTTGCCTGTGAACGGGCCAAACTGGGTGTCCTGCACAGCAGCACATGTGGAGTCGGCTGTATGAGTCTGTTGATTACTGCGCTCTGCTCAATCTTGAGTAGGCTCCTGACACCCCACATCGCACTGCAAGTTTCAAAGTGACTGTTGAAAGAGTGAATCGCGTGCGAGCGACGTCAGCAGGTGGACGAAAGAAAGTCCAGGCAGTGCTGCAGTCATATGTAGCCGGGAACAAGGTCGGTGCCTTCAGCATGCAAGCATATAGCTGGATTACTAGTGCTGACCTGCTCGTTAAGGTACATCCACTGCTCGGTATCTGGGCTGCCATCCAGTTCGTGGCCCCCAGTCAGACATTGACTGATGAGCTTTGCTGACAGCTGTTGCAGCTGTTGTGCTGTGCCTGACGCACTGTACTTCAGTCCCCGCAGCATATGATGGTCTGGTTGTGCAGGCACCTGTACCATACATCAAGTAACAACGTCAATAATTTGCACGTTGAACTCTGCGCTCCTAGGCACTTTCAGCTGTTGACCCATGCACAACTGGTAACCCAGGAGCTCATGCCCTGGTTGGCTGCTGAACACCGCAGCGGGCAGCAGTGGAGCACACAAGACACTCCCAAAACGGCATGAAGAGGACTGATTTGCCGCTCAGATGTCCTAGGCCGACAGGTGGCCCTAGACCCGTAGTGCTTCTGGGCAGCTGCTGTCGACAGCATGGCATGGCATTGACCAATTGCAAGTCTAGCAGTCGACCGAGCGCACCCATACAGCACCCCCGGATTCAAACGTGATAGTGTTGTTCGTGATCTTGCCAAACAAGTCATGAGCCTGCGAGCTGAGTTCTCGTAAGTACGAGACAAGGTTGATTCTGCATGCAGCACCGTAAAGGGTAGCGAGCACCTTCTCTGACGGTATCCAAACGTCTATGTTCTTTGGTGGATCCATTGCAGACGGCGAGCACGGGCCGCAGAGCGCTGGTAGTAGACGCAAGGCAGGTCATGACAGCAGCTGGCAGTGGTAACCGCTATTCTGGGTTATACCCTGCTCGCCACAAACCCGGTCAGCTGACAGTCAGCTGACAGTCCCAAAAGAATGCTGGCATCTCTTTCCACACCCAGCTGACATGCCAGAGTCCAAGACGCCATGAGCATGAAGGGTGCGACCGTTGCAACAGTGCACCAGAGATATCAACAAGCAGCATATCACCCTATAGCTAGTGGTCGGCTGCGGGCAATCTACGCATCAAATTGCATCGCTTTGCTGGAAGACAACACGACCACTGCTAACTTGAAGTTAAAATGATGTGCAGCACAAGCTGCCTCAAAAGCCTGATCAGACACTCTGCTGTTGGATACCAGCGCTGGCTCGTCACAAACAGGTGCCAACCTATTGAGCTAATGCAAAGTCAGCAGGTCTAGTACGTGATTTGTGCACGGTGTGTATCCACAGCAGCATGTCAGCCGAAGTGCCTGGGCGTTATCCTGTATGCCAGGCTACAACAAATTGTCAACCACACATGATATGCAAGGCTTGCAAGTCCTCATGTAGTACCCAGCCCCCAAAACACTGGCAAGCACTGAAGGCACTGATCCCAGCGGGGGCATAGGCCACTTCCACAGTACAGTCGGAAAACAAGTCAATGGACTGCCAGGTCAGCAAGCTTTTGTAAAGTAATCAAATGGTTACTGCTGACAGCATGACATGCAAACACTGCTGCTGCGGATTGACCTAGCATTGGCTGCATGACACCACAGTGGCGATTGCTGGTGTCAGATCACAAAGCACCAAGCTGACAGGCCCCGGTGACAGTATACCTCTGCCCCTCGCTGACAGCACACCAACAACAAATGGGCGCAAAACCCTTGCTTGCAGTTCATGTATACCCAGTCAAGATGCCTGCTTTTGCTTCTTCTTTTCCTTTTTATCCTTCTTCTTCTTCTTTGGGCTGTCTTCGTTGCCTGCTGCAGCTGTTGCTGTAGCTGCTATGCCATTTGGGACCCCTTGCTTAGCCTCTACAGCTGGTGCTGCTGCTACAGCTGGCGGCGCTGTGTTGGGTGCCCCCTCGGAATGCTTCCCCTTTTTGGACTTCTTTGCAGCTGTAGCCGGTGTGTGCTGGTGCTGCTGCGGCTGCGGCTGCTCCTGCTCTACAGGCTCCTTCGTGACCTTGGCTTTGTGCTTTGATGGTGCCTGCTGCTGTTGTTGCTGCGTGTCTACGTGTGCTACTGTTGCATCTGCTGTCGTTTTCTGCTTCTTCTTACGTTGCTTTTGTACCTTTGCATGATCCGGTGAGGGCCCTGCTGCTTCCTGCTGAATTGGCTGCGCATCCGGTTGCGGTTGTGCCTGCTGGTCGTCAGCTGACTGCTTGTGTTTCTTCTGCTTCTTGCTGGGTTTGCCATTTGCTGCTTCTGGGACTGGTAGCTCCGACTCGTCCCGCTTTTTGCGCTTCTTGCCTGCTGCTGTACCATTTCCTGCCTCTGCGGCTGCTGGTTGCTGCGTTGGTGAAGCTGTGTCGCCTGTGCTGGTTGCTGCTGCAGCTGGTGTCGGTCGATGTCTATGCAGTGCCCAAGCTGAGCCCCCAGTGCCCTGCCTGGCAGTGTCTAACAGCTCCTGGATATATGTAGTGTCATCACCAGGCAAAGGCGCTGGATGCCCCTTGAAGACCGCCCAACAAAGCTGCAAGACGTGGGACAGGCCAGGTCGAAGCGTGTGCTCGCGTTCTAGGTGCCCTAATATGACATCTGACGCTTCCGCTGCTGTACAGCGCCTTCGCCCGACGTTCCGGATCCGCAAAAAGGTCCGCTGCATTTCCTTTCGGCGAGACTGATTTGTACAGCCGAACTTGGCGCCGCAGCTGAAAGACTCTATCGAGAACTCGCAGTTGATAAACAAAAGCAAATGTAATTCATGGCGACTGAGAAAACAGGGCTGTTTTAGTCAAACCATTGCTGCTGTGCTTGTCATATGAAGTGTTACAGCACGGCAAGGAGACGACCTTTCCCACCGCAGCAGTTCGGTTTTACTGTAATATTCAGACCTATTTGCAGGGTGGCAGCGTTCTCCAGCGAGGATTGCAGCAGGAGGCTGGACAATAGCAGAGGTGGTCGTGCAGTGTCACAGTCGCTAGCGATCCCCAGCACTGGGAACGACAACTCCTTTCAGTTGTATTTTACACTGCGCAGCGTTCAATGCGCTGAAACAGGTTCATCCGGAGTCACTACAAGTCCCATGCCGGACTTTGACCTCAGCCAGAAGACGGCGTTTGCCTCGGAGAGGCCGCAGAACGCAGTGAAGCAGCCCAACACCCAAACGCAGCGTGGCAGACCAAGTATGAAAGCCACTTCATGGGCGGATTGCGCCCACTGCTACCGCTATGGCACACACGCCGATACATTGCAAATGCATTGGCAATGCTGCCTGCCAGTCTTGTAGCATACCATCGGCAAACATGAGGTCCACCTTTCAAACGGATTTGAGCAAGCTGTAAGTACGCACGCGCAGTTTTTTGCTATGTGAGCCCAGTGGGCTTCTTAAGGGGTTTTTTGCCTAATAGCTACCGGGCATATAGGCCCCCGTGATCATATACCAAGTTATAGCCATATGATCCATCACATGGCAGAGCAGGGAATGTTAATCACCAATGACACCGTATATGACAGTATCTCGCACGAGCACTGTCGCTGAGTTCAGACCACACCAGTGTCAAATCATTCTGCCTGAGTCTGAGACTAATACAGAGCCTCTCCAGCACCATGATGATGCTGGTGATGAGAATGTTTCTCATAAATGTGGTGCAATTGACACTGTGAAGTTCACAGGCTGTGACTACTTACTCACATAACCCAGGGCTCTCAACTTTGCTTTGCACGACTCCAACGCAACAGCGCTGTCAACCCCATGGACACATGTGTTTAACCTATAAGTCATTGCCATAACTTATGGCAATGTCTATTAGGGTTCCCTGCTGAGGTGTTCCCCGATGTTCGGAACATTGCCTCGAGTGCGTTAGCTCTTAGTACATTACAGATGACATGACTGAAAAGCATGACAAGCAGTATGAATGCAACACACTGATACGCTGTGCACAAAATGGCAACGTATCAGTGTTAACACAGCTGCAAAGCTTCCCAGGGTCGCCATGAGCCTCAGGCCAAGGGTTGCAATCAGCACCCGAAGGCGCGACCCACCGAAACAGGACTTCAGCACACACCTTAACACGGCGGGGCCGATGGCCAGAGAGCTATGGCTGGTGGGTGGCTTTTATATATATACACACCTTAACACTCAAAAACAACACTGTTGGATATGAAAACTCTTTTACAACTCAAGATTACCGGCATTTTGGAACTGGGCTGGATTCTCTGCAAACATTTGAACTCACAGTGCCAAATCCACGACATGTTACCAACAGCAACAAAGCTGTTTAAGACTGATTCGTAGCTGAAAATGGTATGTAAGGCCAGCCAAAGGACATATCAACCGTATAATATGAGAATGTGCTGTAGTACAGATGCATAACAGGTTCCAAGCCAAATGACAACGCAACGCCCACTGGGCAAGCACATGATGAGCACAATGTTTGCAAGGCAACTTGACCGGCAACAAACATTCAAGTGTACACATCACCACAGCGGCAACCACTGCAGACCATGCAGCAGAAAAGTCTCAAACATTTCAATGATTGTGGCTTCGGAAGGTTCATTGAAACAGTCATGAAACACATTAACCCTCTAATAAAACACACATCCATAGCATCATAAAGCAGGATGACTGCGGTGGATTCCACACAACGCTCAGCAATCAGCCTAGCCTAGGTCCTGCGCCAACATCAGCAACTGCTGCTGCAACCGAAGTTCCACCAGCACAAACAGCAACAACCACAGCAACCTCCATATCATTGTCCAGACCAACCGTTGGATGGTTTTGCACGCAGCAGCAGCTCACATCCACCGTCATTCAGCACAACCCTTCTGGCAGCAACATTTCAATCGATGCGGCAACTGAGTTTCATTTGCAAGTTGTGACAACTCCTTGCAAGCGATATTGACACCCTCCCCCCCCCCCCCCCCCCCCCCCCCCCCCACCCCGCTCCCCCCCCCCCCCCCCCCCCCCCCCCCCCCCCCCCCCCCCGCACGCTGCGCCGCTCCCCCCCTCCACCCCCACACCCCCGT
>NSMO01000201.1:28003-42421 GCA_002588565.1 Coelastrella sp. UTEX B 3026
TGTGAGTAGCCATGGCTCAGCTTTGATGAGCCTCAAAGTGCAGCATTGCTTGTGTGCTTACTTCAGCAGTTGAACCTCAGCGCTTTCGTTGCTGTCCTCACTTTTTCTGCGCGCTCGCATGTCGTCTAGAAAGGTTATCACCACATGCATATGCTGCTTCTACCACCTGGCTGCTCAGCAGGGAATACTTGGGTGACTTCAGAAGCAGTACTGTAGCGGGGCACCAAAGAATATAGAAAGCTGATTGCAGCCAGAGAACTGCGCGCGCTGCATAAAACGCTGGGGTACGGGTACAAATGGCCTAAATGGGCCGGGCTGTCTCGGGCAGCGGGCTTTGAGCCGGAATGCCAGGCGTGTATGAAAGATGGTACTGTACTGACAGGACTTGCACTCGGTTAGGTCACGCAACAGCATGGACACAACATACAACAACGTTTAGCATACTATCGGCACATATGTCTGCATCTGCCTCCACCGGCTGTGACAGTTGCGGGGGACCGCCTGTACATCTGCAGGTGTCCCAGGCGAGTGCAGCTACCAGTAGCACTCGGATCACGTACCTGCCTTCGACTACTTATACTGCCTCACGGTCACCCTCTCTGCAGGCGCGCCTCTGCATGCTCAGCCCATGGAAGGCAACTCTCAAGTACTGCTGGTTGTGCCTGGGTTACACGACGTAGTGAAGCAATTAATCAACTCACCAATCACTCTGTGCTACTTGAGTCAACCTCAGGTGCCTACATTCTAGCTACAGCGGTCTCGGACGATTGAGTCAGGATAACAATCTGCAGCACTGTGGATTGATGGTGTCCATGTCTGCTCAGACATGACAGCCGTCTGGGACTCTAGACCATGCCAACTAGAACCCGGGCCTATCAGATATCGCGCAAGTACCTGTTACGCTCCAACTTTGGCACACTGGTGACTTTGACGGTCTTGTTCCTCTACACGTCATGGTAAGCACCTAGCGCAGTAGGCAGAAGTCAGCAAGCCTGGCAGCAGCTGTACTAACAGCAGACCGTGAACAAGCAATATGTAGTAAATGCTACGGCTCACCGTGTGACAACTCATGTTGGCAAGTAGCTGTTTTCCCAAAGCTTGCACTGCTTTCTGCAAACAGGTTGTACACCAGTGTCAAGAACCGTATGGAACATCAACAGTCTGGGAATGAGGTGCAGAAAGCGCAAGCCTTCAGATTGTGGTCTATAGCTTTCAGTTTTGCCGTTCCCGCTGGTCATGTAATCATTGACATCCAGCAGCAGCTGGGACCAATGCACCAGCCAGGATACCACATTAGCAACTTCCCGGCAGTGTGACAATCACACCTACTGTAGCAGACAGCGCGCTGCACTCCCATATTCTTGAGACCGCTTACATCATCCAAAGGGTTCCGGCCACGTACAGTGCAAGAGGCCAATTGGACAAACGTCATAAAGACATCATAAAGAACATCTAACAGCCTAGGTCACAGTAATGCTCTCACTGACAACCCGCTTTGTTGCAGGTCACACAGAGCACAGACCTCTTAGGGCACCATCAGAGCTTGCCAGTCTCAACTACACAGCTCCAGCAAATACATGCCTTTAACAACACTCCAGTGCTTAGAGGCCGATTAGTTGGCTCCCAACTGACCAGCGGGATTAGGGGTAAGTCCTGGAATATGGGTAGTCACTACAGCCGTTGTAATAAAAAGTGCTGGCTGTGCTGTAGACTAGTATTATCACTAGGAACATACAACACACTTGGTGGGGCCCAATTCAGTTAGCCCTTGGTCCTTATCATGCTAACACTGTGTATGGATAGTACTGTTGCAAGTCGCATGGAAATTATCCATAAGTACTTCGCTCTCCTATTCCCTCTCAGAATCGCTTGATCGTTGAAGACTATTACATACATCCATCAAGTACCTCCGCAAATGCATGTGATCATGTGATGCAGGTGGCACACTGTTCAGTTGGGGCCTGGATGACTCCTACAGACTTGGCCGCACTGGAGGTGACTCCTCAGTTCCGAAGGTCACAATGCCACATGTGCAGGTAATCATGTTATATATATGTATCTGGCTTCAACAGGCATTCGACATTAAGTCATGCCTTGATTCCATCTGTAAGCTGAGCTGGGCTGGGCCTGACTTGAATTTCCATCATCTTCTGGAATTGCAGTGTAGTTATTGACATGCCAGCATCGACATGTCACTTCAAGAGCATTGTCATGTTTGTAACCTAATTTGCCACCGGCCTTGCTGGTCACTTCACCCTCGGTGGTGCCACTCCTTTGCTCAAAAATGCTGAGTAACTGCCCACAGGGCGGTAACACATGTGTTGTCCTATGAATGCTGTCACAGCTAGCATTGCTATTGCAGGCACAGTAAAGCTGTGCTGCCGCAAGGCTATGCATTTCAATTTAAGGGCTCAGCCAGTTACTGCAGAATATTTTATTAGCCAATCAATGTGTTTATGCAGGCGCTGTCAGCGGCTGCCAGCCAGCAGTCCTTGCTGCTGGCAACAGACAATCAGTTGTTGGTATCGAATGACACTGCCGGGACCGGCGGCCATGGCACCTTGGATGGACAATGATACTACCCTCGCACGATTTGTATCGTATGGCGCAGGTGCTTTCAGTGGTTGCCAGCCGGCACTCCCTGCTGCTTGCCATAGACGGTCAGCTGTTATGCATGGGCTGTACTAACAGCGCCCAGGCCACAACCATGGCACCTTTGATTGACACTGACTCAACTTGTATTATGATTTGTGTTGAATGGCGCAGGTGCTTTCAATGGCTGCCAGCCGGCACTCCCTGCTGCTTACCACAGACGGTCAGTTGTTATCTATGGGCTCTAACAACAGCGCCGGGGGAGGAGGCCATGGCAGTAAGCCTTTGCAGCAATCAGGCCAACTGGGAAGACTAACAGGCAGCTCGGCACCGGGAGTTGTTACATTGTTACATTTGAACAAAGTAACAAATGATTCAAAAGATAGCTTGACAGCTGCAGGAGCAGCAGATAACAGGGATAGTGGTAGTTTTAAGGTGCAGGATAACACTGTTACAAATGGTTTGAACTCAGCTGTGGTGATACAAGTGGCTACAGGGAGGTATCATTCGATTGCTGTAACAGCAGATGGGTCAGTTTATACGTGGGGCTTGAATGACTGGGGTCAGCTAGGCCGTACTCTACCAAGCACTGCAGGAGGTTACCATCTGCAGACTAATGCTGCAGCTGAAGGTGGCAGTACGGTTGGCCAAGGCCTGCTGCAGGAACAGCAGGAGCAGCGGCAAGCCCCAGCCGAGCACAGCAATCACAGCAGCACAGACACAGCTAATAGCACCAACTCAACAAGCATCTGTAGTCATGGCTGGTCCTGTCATGCAGCGCTGCCAGGTCCTGTAACTGCCTTAGCAAACCACAAGATAGTTGCTGCTGCAGCTGGGCGGTACAGTACTATGGTGCTCGACTCTGCTGGGCGGTTGTGGGTTTGGGGTTTTGATGGGTGTGCTGCAGGAGAAGTGCCAGCTGCAGCAGAAACGTGGCAGCCTCGGCTGATTGAAGGGCAGCTGAAGGGGCAGCAAGTGGTGGCATTTAGCATAGGTATGTATCATTATGCCTCGCCAACATCCTGCACATATCTAGTGATCATGGTAGCAGTTGGCGATAGCATGCTTGGTGCGGCCGCAGTCGGCGATGACATGCTTGGTGTGGTTGGAGAGGTTTGCCAGTTTGAGTGGGCCTATGCAAACTGCAAAGCATAGTATCACTGCTGCAACCATATGCCAGGCAGTAGGTAAACCCCTCCACCTTTGCATTACTTATCTGGTAATGGCATCCCAGCAACTTCTTCTTCTGTAGCGCTGTTGTGATTCAACCCAATTTGGAATGCTGATGCCCATGCACGCCACTGAAGCGTGTCCAGCTGAGCGTTGTGGGCCCCTGAGTTCTGCTGTGGTGTATACAGGGTACACATTCTGGCTTGCTGCCACGTCAGATGGGCAGTTGTACACCTGTGACCACCAGGACGATGGTTATGCTGGTGAGACTTATAGACCGACAATTCAATGTGGATTTCAGGCCTCACTTTGTGTGCCTGTTGTACTCTGTTGGTGCTGTGCTGTCTTGATCAGCAGTCACCGTGCAGTGGACCAATACCATGAGCGTGTCTGTCAGCACTCTTTAAGTCAGGCTCAAGAGATGGTCGCATCTGGTCTGCAAGGTTGTTGCTCGTGACTTGGCACAACTGCCAGCAGCTGTTTGCAAACAGCTTGACTGCCCTCAGTGTCATTATGAGTTTGTCTGCAGGCTCGACATTGGTTTGTAGGCTACACATGCTACTCATGCTTCTGATGGTGGTTGTACTGCAGGCACGCTTCCTCACAAGCGCAGAGCAAATCATGCTGGTCAATTGGGACGTTCAGGTGTGCATGTATTTTCTTTAGAGACAGAGAAATTACAGTGGTTACCTCACCATCTAGAATGGTACTCTCCACACCCAATAGGAAACCGATTGAAATCAACAAAGCATAAGACCATCATGTGCTGCGTGACACAGACTGAATGTGAATGATTGTGCTCAGCACAGCATCTCCCCTGTCAGATGCGTATGGACCTCCCAACACTGGCCAGAAAGCACTGGATGCTGTGAGTAGGCCTTGTAAGTGACTTGATAGCTTGCTGTGCAGCTGTGGCTCAGTAACTGCGAGCTGTAGGAAGGTCTATGGCCAGCTCACGCCTGGTCAATGCACTATCACACAAGCAAATCACTCAAGTAGCTGCGGGGCTGTTGTACATACAGCTGACAGTCTCAGCATCGAGAGGAATATGCCATATGACATGACAGTTCCGCAAATAGTATGCAGAGTCTCCATGGTCTCCATGGTGTGCTGCTGTGATTGCAGGAAGGTCTTTGACCACCCCTGGCCTGGTTGATGCACTGTCACACAAGAGAGTCATCTCAGTAGCTGCAGGACGTGAGCATGCAGTAGTAGCTACAGCAGATGGTGAGGTCTACACGTTCGGAGGTGGGAGGGCTGTGCTTGGCAGAGAAGGACCAGCAACACTGCCTGGCAGAGTCGGAGGTGCCCTCGAGGGTAAAGTAGTGAAGCATGTTGCAGCCGGAGAGGTGGGTGGAACGCAACGTTGCCTGAGAATGTGTTTGATGTTGAGATTTCATAAATTTCGTGGGTGTCCTTTCGTGTGTTGTTCCAGTGCCCGGGTTTAGCAGTGCTGTGCAAGGCACAGCAGGTCCCTTTGAGGGTTCACCTTGTCAAGCAGGTGGAGACGTATGTTGTCTTGTTCATTTGGCAACCTGGCATACTATGTTCAAACCGACTGGGTGGCTGCTTGACTGCAGAACATGAGTCATGAGTTACCTGTTCAGTCAGCTTGCACATCCTGGAACCACTGTCTCCCTTGAGCTAACATTCCAGGTTACAGACAGACACTGTCTCTGTTGCGCCTACTGATGCTGTGTGCAGTACTTCTCCCTGGCGGCGACAGACACTCAAGTCTTTGCATGGGGCAGCAATGCTTACCTCTGCCTAGGCACTGGCAACAGCTCAGTCACAGAAGCCACTGAGCCCAAGCTTGTGTCGGGGCCTTTGAGCTCTGGGGACTGGCACATACAAGGTCTTGTGGCGGGGTACCAGCATGCTTTTGCCATAGCTGCTAACCCCAAATTAAGACATCAGCCGCTCAGTAGTGCTGACCTGGCAGGTGATACCGTGGCCGTCAAGGCAACTGAGCCAGCAGCAACTGCAGCAGGGGTCAATCAGGGTGTAGCAGGGGCTGCTGCTGCTGCAGGAGAACCAGGGCCACTTCCTGGTGCTCAGGATCAGCGTTACGAAGCTCCTGCTGCTGTAGAAGTTGTGCTCACAGAAGAGCAGCTGAGGGCTAGAGAAAGGTACCAGCGCCAGCAGCAGCAGAAGCATATTGAGCAGCAGGCTACTGCAGAATCTGCACAGGCAGTTGGTCAGCCAGCGGCTGTACTGCAGGCGGGTCCTGCAGCCAGCCTGGCAGAAGCTGCTTCATCTGCAGTCACAGCAGAACCTTCTGGTGCCACTGACAACAGTAACGGCATCCTGGCCAGCACGAGTGCAGGTCAGCAGCTCAGCGGCAACAGCAGCAGCAGCAACCTTACCGCTGCTTGTGCACGCATACTGCAGGACAACAGTACTCTACCCCTCGACTGGCACTTCAGCTACCTTCAAAAGCAGCTAGCAGTCGCAGCAGTTGTAAATGCCTGGAATGTTAGTGCTGTATGGGCCAGCTGGTCGCCCAGCCCCTGGCATGAGCAGTTGGTGGCTCTGTCACGTGATGTTTTTGACTTACTGCCGAAGCAGTACAACCCTATGCACAAGAATCCCTGCTGGGGTGGTTTGGGACCGGACTTGGCTTGTTTGCCGTACTTCAACATCATTGGAGTGAGCAAGTGCGGTACAACGGACTTGTACCATCGGTTGACAATGCATAGGGAGGTCTTGGCTGCAACCAACAAGGTGAGGAGGTGATATTGACACTGCTTGCGGCGGTATTCCTTGTGTACTGCTAGTAGGAAACAGCTGTCATGTAGGTGCTGAAATTATGGATACTGCCGGAGTTTACTTGCACCCTGCTGCAGATGCCGCATGCGATTGCGTTTGGATGTGATGATTGTGCACACATACAGGCTGTGTGGCTGTTGGCAGCTGGATGCGGGTACTGAGAGTTGCAGTCGTTGTCCATGGCATGCCGGTAGTACCCATAAGGAAAACCCTTGTCTGTAAACCCTCTTGGCCGTGGCTGCTGCTTCAACAGGGTCCTCACTTTTGGGATGAATGCTCCTACCCTCCTCAAGGGCCTTGCACTGCCGGCCCCTCAGGAGACTTCAAAGCATACATAAACCTCTTTAGCCGAGCAGCTGACATCATCAGGTCCCGGCCCAATGCCATCACAGGGGAAGCTAGCAGTAACACATACAGCAGCGCCAACGGAGTTTACTTGCGCGGCTTTCGGGGCGATAAGCCTTGGGCGGAGTGGGCTGGCAGTGCCGGGCTTAATGCTACTATGCCAGCTCTGCTCAGAGAGGCGCAACCGTACCTGAAGTTGATAGTTATGTTCAGAAACCCCGTCGACAGATATCACTCAGCTTATCACTACTACAGGTGGGCCTCGGCTGCCCTCGTCTTTGCTGTGGCAAGGATATTGCAGTTTTTAGCAGCCGTACTGGCTCAAGCAAGTGCATGACATGGTGACAAGTTGGAATCTCTCCCTTAAGGCCCGCTGATTTGCTGGTTGTGCATTGTGTTGAACACTGAACATGGGTATAGTTGGGCCTTGATTGGTTGCGCATCTGTCTACTTGCCTGTAGGTGGTGGCTCAACAACACTACCAGCCCAACACCAGATGAGTTCCATAACCATGCAGTCAAGGAGATGCAGCAATGGAGGGACTGTATTGCTGTACATGGCACAGCGGACTGTGTCCGCAGGTATCAACCACAACAGCTGGTGAAGGGCATGTACGCTGAGTTCCTGCAGGTGAGCCCAAGCAGAGGCTTGTGTTGGCTGTCGTGCTGTCAATAGTAGGTTGGTGTATGCAATGGCTATTGGTTTCATGCATTGATCATTTGGGGTGTGATGGATAGAAACTTAATGCGGCTGTTTAGAAATTCCATTTTTTAACCTGAGCCAAAGTAGGCTTGCACAATCTTGGTGGTGCACAGAGTCATTTTTTGCAGAGTCGCTGAACAGGACTGGTTTGATGACCGACCATGAGCTAGAAGCACATGCCCACTGCGCCGCATGAGGATTGAGAAAGTGTTCATGACACAGCAGGAAGCGTTCACGTTGACCACCTGTGCTGATGTTCTGCATGTGCAGGACTGGTTTGCCCACTTTCCAAGGTCGCAGATGATGTTTCTCAGGTATGAGGATTACACAGCAGACATCGCCCAGCACTTGAAGGCAGTCCTGCAGTTCTTGGGTGTGCCGGAGCCGGATGAAAGCACGTGGACTGCCATGACAAAAGCAGAGCCACAAAACAAGAACCAGTATGCCCCTATGAGGTCTGACACACGGCAGTTGCTGCAACGGTTCTATGACCCGTTCAACTTGAAACTGGCGAAGGCTTTGGCTGGGGAGTGCAGGTGGCTGTGGGGCTGACAGTTCCTCAGCCAGCCAGCCCGACTGAGCACAAGCGCCCCGAGGTCCCTACGCCTGCTCGTACCGGTATGGCGCTAGCGCAGGTGAGCCGAGAGTGCTGCGGAGGATGCACTGTACATGTATCATTCTCGTTGAGGATTGTTGATCATGGCATGAAGCTGCTGGTCGTTGGCAGATATCTTGGGCGGTCGGCTGCGTGGAATTTGAAATGCGGGTTCAGTAAAAGTCCTGTCAGGCCTGCTGAGCGTTCTGAGCTTGTCCATATGGGTTGATGCGCGTGATGTGCCCTGTTTATGCATCTGTATGTTTTCATCGCATCACACTCGCTTATTGGTGCATATCAGTATCAAGAGTAGAAGCATCGCACGTTGACACAAGTGGCTTTCGAAGGCCGTCATCCAGCTTTGGTTGACAGAGAATCATACTCGTAAGGTGCTTATCACTCGTTAGGGGGTTGCTGGTGCTTGCGCTCTCAAGCATTGCTCCTGAAGAGGCAAGGGAGTTTTACTAGAGCGTGCAGCCACCTGCGGGCCTCTCAGCTGCCGCTTTTCCTTCAGCAAAAGCTTATCACAGTACCTGGAGAGTCTGCAAGTCGTTGTCTGTTGTGCGCTATTTGACGAGGTCGCAGTACACACGGTCCGAAAACTTGTGATTACTTGCCTGGGCCCACCGACCTGGCCAACCCCGGCTAATACATTGAAGTGTGAGCGCACCATAGTAGTGAAGTTAAATGGTTGGCGGGCACACGGCGTGCTTCACTTTCCAACAGGACTAATTGCTGTTTGGCGCGCAGGCTGCTGTGCCCGGACTACTTTTGCTTCAGCGCACCACGGTTCCGGCATGTCCCAAGAAGAGCTGAACGATGTTGATGCTGAGTTTGCAGCACTTCTAGGGGTGAGTAAGGCCGGAAAAAAACAAGCATGAGCTCAGCAGTACAGGAGCAGCAGCATTGTGCAGTGACAGGGCCTGTGGAATGCAAAGCCACTTGAACCAGCGCCAGACATGCTGTACCGTCCCCGCCAGCTGGCCGTTTCAAACTATGCAATCGAGGCAGATGCACCACCAGTCTTGCTGGCCACAGCGTCAGCATGTCAGTAAGCTTGCACCAGCTGCCATGGACCGCAGTCACATGACTTCATCTGTAGGTACCCTGATAAACCATGCTTGCTCGTATGTAGCACCTGCAGACGCTTTCAGTGAGTGCAGCTCTGAGTGGCAGCTGGCCGGCGTGCTATTAAGCAGCAAGCTTGAGTCCTGCTCCTGCTGTTGTTGCCAACACCTTCAACTGTTTGCTAATCACCTCCACACCATTCATGTACACTGCACGTACAGGAGGATGACAACGAGGAGGCTAACACAGAGGCACCCACAGAAGATCCAGCACCAGGTGCTCCTGTCGAATCCAGGACCACAGAAGGTGCAGAGCCCCTCGTCACTGAAGATGCAGCAGCTGCTGATGCTCCTGCAACACAGGAGCAGCTGCTGGTTGCTGATGACGCCAAGCCTGCAAGTGGAGGTGCTGCTGCTGCCCAGGTGAGGGCTTGACTGCTGTGCTAGACCTTGGATGAGTTCCTGCAAAGGTTTATCCCGGGGTTGCTACTACTAGTCAAGTATGATGATGAACTAGCTGCAGCAGGAGGCAGTGTTCACATGGGTTGCATGTTTCTTTGCTAGAGTGCAGACACGCCTTACATCGATAGTTCCTGCACTCGGTGCTGCTGAAGTAGCAGGTTGCAGGCCTGTCTGTCAGGTGACTGGTGTCATTGATGTCTGTACAGGCTGGCCCAATGATTGGATGCTGGTACAGCTCAGTGACAGGGGTGTTGCGCACAGCGATGCAGCTAAGCTTTGCATGGTCAGTATCCTTGCACCTGTGCTGTGCATGCTGCTTCTGTTTGCAAGGGAAGCTTCTGCTAGCAGGCTTTGTTATCATCTCTGCACATGTTTATACCAGTTGTTTGATGGACATACTGCTTTCATTGTTGTTCTCACTGCAGGCCAGCAAGCCTCCTGTATCAGGTGGCGTGGCTGCCCCCTCGGGTGGAGTCAACAAGAGGCCAGCACTGGCTGGCAGGAAGCGCCAACTCACAGTGCCATCAGGCGCTGCAGCGTCTGCCCCAGCCATCGCCAAGCGCCCATCAATTGCTGAGAAGGCAAAGCCTGTGGTGTCCACTGCCGCTGTAAGTCATCTCTTGTCAGCAGCTTATTTGCATGACTTATGCACATCAGCCTACTCTTTGTGTATGTAATGCGTACTGCGGCATTTGAATTGTGTCAGTTGGGCCTTGCAGTGGAGGGGACTGACACATGCCAGTACCAGAGCTCTATTCAACTATCACCTGCGAGTCCAGTCAATACACTGCACCAGCTTCTTGAATGCCATGCTGTTGTCTGATAGCACACTGGCATGCTGACAAGCAACATCGGGGTGTTCAAGAAGCCGTGGGATGTAGCTGTGACTGTGGGCTGGGCAAGCAAAGTTACCATAGGCCTGCGATGTGGCCACCACCTGCAAGCAGCCACCATGCCACCCTGCCTCCCTGTAAAATCACTGAGTTACCGCTTACTATGTTTAGTAAATCTTCAGTTGTGGAAGGTGCCACTGTGCTGCGGTTTGCATTTTCCAGGCCAAACCCATCACTGCACCCAAGACAGCAGCAGCACCAGTCATCGCTGAGGTCCAACCAAGTGAGGCTGAACCCACACCTGCTGCCTCAACCGCTACAGCAGCAGCATCAATAGCATCACCACCCAAGCGTCACAAGAGCGGCGGAGCTGCTGCTCCACCAGCTGCTGCTGCTTCTGCAGCTGACAGCGAGGCTGTCGCTGCCACTGCTGCTGAAGAAACAGCAGCAGAGGGAGATGAAGAGATGCCAGATGCAGGTATGGTTTGAGGCTAGGGCAGTGCTGGCTGATTGAAGCAGTTCTTGAAGTCGGCCCTGATGACGTCTTTGTGAGGCTGTGTAGATGGGGTGATCGTTCACAAGCATACTAGGAAGCTCCAGCACAATCTTGCGCTCAGTTGCTGTGGAGCACACCATGGCGGTCAACTTGCCTCGATGGCCCATCAGTGTGTTGTATGGCAGCACCAGCTACTGAATCTCCCAACTGACAATACTACAGTTCTTATTGTACGCATGGCAGCCCCTTTGGTCTTTACTATTTGTTCACCTACTGAAATGTTTGAGGTCAATCAGTTATCAATCAGTTTCGTCATCTGTATCCTGTGCTTATCGCTGCTAATGCTAATGCTGCCCACACAGGGGAAGAGGAAGAAGTGAAATCACCTGCCAAAGCTGCTGACAAGCCAGCTAAGCCTGCAGCTGGCAGAAAGAAGAAGGGACTTACAGTGGCTATGGCCTCTGGTATGCACTTAGCCGACTGGTTGTTCTGCATTAGTATTGACTGTGCTGTCTGATAGTTCCACACCTGACTGCTGTGAACTTGCGGCAGGGGCACTTCTGCTGCAGCTGATGTCTATGCCCCTGCATCCCTGTGATATGCACGCATACTGCATCTTGCACAAGCCAGCAGCCAGCCGCGCCCATAATCCTCGAACCAGGCCTCAGGCCTTTAGTAGCCCAACATGCCATTAGCTATCCCTCTGGCTGGTGTTGTGCGCACGCACACTTTCATTAGATGCCAGCTGCCAGCCACATGTGCTGTACAGCTCAACCAGCTGCTGGCATGACAGTGACTCAATGCCATATCAACCACTGTGTGCTGCTGTACCTTGCCCTCTCACAGGCCCAGCAGACAGTGCTGCTACAACCACTACCACAGCAGCAGCCAGCTCAGCCCCCAAGCCTCCAGCACCCAAGCGTAAGAAGCTGGCAGCAGCTGCTGAGCCATCTAGCTCTGCTGCTGCTCCTGGTGTCAAGCTGCCCAAGCCTAAGAATGCTTTCATGATCTTTTCAGATGACAAGAGGGCTAGTATCAAAGGTGTGCCGCATTGCTGGATGCTATTTGTTCAAAAGATGATCTTCCTTTGCATCGCATGTTGTTTCTGGTAAGCCACCGGTTCTGCAAGCACGCATGTGGCCATTTTTGGCTTCTCTTCAACAACAGCTGTAATGTTTCTGTGCCTTCCTGAAGTAGAGAATGCACACAGAACCAATAGGTTGGGTATGTACCATTTGCTGACAGCACTGGCGCCGATAGCCTTGTGTTGTGGCCTTGCATGGCCAGCCCCAGTGCCACAGTTGCTACAACGCCTTCAACCGGTCAATACTTTGGTGTGCTGCTTTGCCTGGCAAGAAGTGGTGCTGCATTGTCCAACAAATCAGACTAAAACATCCTGCATTAAGCAGCTTGAGGTAGCAGTGTCATCGCTCCAACAGCTAGCTGTGGTTAATGATGTTCTGCAGAGGCCAGCCCAGGCATCAGTGTTGGTGAGATTGCCAAGCAGCTTGGTGAGCAGTGGAAGGCAATGAGCAGCGAAGACAAGCAGGTCTACACGGATAAGGCAATCGCTGACAAAGAAAGATGTGCAGCTGAGATCGCAGCAATGGACCAAGACTTGGTGAGTGCTGTTGAGTTATACTGCAGGTTGGCGCTAGGGCCTCTGTAGCTTTGTACAGCGGCCACAAGTTTGTATTTGAGTACAAATACCACAGGATCGTCATCTTATACATGGACTGCGCAGTCCATGGTACGCACTTCTCTTGCCATTGATCCTCATAGTATCTGTTGTCAGCTATCACATGACTTTCGTAGTCTATGATTGTGGTGTGGCACCGGCAGCATATGGGCTTCAGCAATGCGTGCTGAGCTCAGTTGATCTGCTGTTGATTATTTGCGGAGAGGGCAATGTTTGACTGTGATGGTTGACTTTGCTGTTGCAAAACTGCTGTTATCTGCTTACTGCAGGTTGCTGCAATCCGCAAGGCCGAGGTGGATAAGAGGGCAGCTGGCAAAGCAGGCAAGAAAGCAGCAGCTGCAGCAGCAGCTGGCAGCAGTGATGGCAAGCCAGCCATTACAGACAAGGCAGCGGCAAAGGAGGCAAAGAAGGAAGCAAAGGAAGCTGAAAAGTGAGTTGGGTTGAGAGGAGAGGACAGCGTGGTTGCTCTGGATTGAGCTCTATTCACTTCCTTCGTCATTGCTAGCATGCAGGGCCTACAATCAGAGTGTGCAGTACCGGCAACAGCCCCACAATCAGTCCAATTAGTGTGATATCAACTGGCAATAAGCTATGTAGGAGTCTATACTGTGCACCATTGCTTTGGTATTGTGCGGTCGCCAAAACTGCAAACAGTGACAGGCCAATAGGCTTTTTCAAGCACAGTGGCATGCTTGTATGCACTGTACCACTGCAAACTGAACAGCCAAACTGAACAGATTGCTGTTGCTGTCACTGCAATTGGCTCAGGTCTGAGAAGGCTGCTGGGAAAGCTGCAGAGAAGAGTGCTGCGGCCGCTGCCAAGAAGGCTGAGAAAGCAGCAGCAAAAGCAGCTGCTAAGGAAGAAGCAAACAGGAAGAAAGCTGCTTTCAAGGTATGAATACCGGTCGCTTGTAGCCCTTGCTTTTGCCACTGCATTGGTGGTGCAGGCGATATCTATTGTACAGGACTTTTAATCACCTGGAATAACAGCTGGCAGCTGGTGTTCGGTTGTCAGCTGCACAACCGACAGCTCAAGGCTGACCAATAAAAGCTGGGGGCGCCCTGCACCGTAAACACAGTGAGCGTATGCTGTTCTCCATTGCAGAGCTTCTACACTAGCAAGTACAAGTCCTTCAAGGAGCAGAACCCTACAGCTGCACCTGATGAAATCAGTGGGCAAATCAGAGAGGCCTGGGAAGCTCTGGGTGAAGAAGATCAGAAGCCATACTTCGAGAAGGTGAGCGGACACACATGATATGTACTTTCTGGTGACCACGTGATAGCATGGTTTGGGGTTTAGTCCAAGCAGCTGTGACACCACATCAAGTTCGTGACAATCCATGGCAGGCTGCTTGCTATCTGCCCTTGTGGCTACATGCTAAGAGGAATGCCTGAAGCCGATCTGGGTTCCAAAGCCTGGACACCTTCAGAAGCAGCTAGTATGCTTCATGCGTGCGCTAGCGGAGCTGGCGGCATTCTTGTCAACATGGGTTGCTGCGTTGCCGCAGTGTATGGCTTGGTGACGCATGTCATGCTATGTGCATACAGTGATGGCATGAATATAACTGTACGGCAACCTCAGCCTGTCTGTGATATTGTGGCTGCCGCCCTGCATGCAGGCTGATGAAGAAGCTGAAGCTCTCAAGGCAGTCAGCAAGCCAAAAGCAAAGGTGCGCATGCTGCATCAG
>NSMO01000202.1:0-22920 GCA_002588565.1 Coelastrella sp. UTEX B 3026
CATCTGCCCATCCAAAGGTGGTGTCCTTTCAACGAAGATACGATGATGAGCTCGTCATACTAGCTTCAGATGGTCTTTGGGACGTATTCAGCTGCCAGGAAGCTACAACGCTGGCGCTGCGCAGCACCATGCGTGCGCGGGAGCGTGGCGCGTCCGCAAGCGCGGCTTGCCGCATCGGTGCTAGCGTGCTTGCCCGCGGCGCGATGGAACGCGGCAGCAAGGATAACATCACAGTAGTAGTTGTAGATTTACGGTTGCGGCATCATGATTCGCCGGCAGGTAGCGTAGCAGCAGTGTTAGCGAGTCAGTGCAGCGATGCGCCTATCTCAGCATCCCCGTACAGCAGACGGAAGCGCAGTAGCAGCGGTGCCGAGGAGACAGCCGAGCAAGCGCCGAACGCAGCCAACAATGGGACAGCAGCAGCTACAGCATCGCCGGCAGGTGCTGGTTGGTGCAGCAGTAATGGTGGTCTAGTGTGCACACAGCAGCAACAGCAGCAGAAGCCGCAGCGGCCGTCCCATATGGAGAATCTAGTCAGCACGTGGGCTGCTGCAGCAGCGGCCTTCTCTCCCAATGGCAGCAGCAGCAACGCCAGCAGCGGCCGCCCCAGCAGCAGGACAGAGGGTGGCTCTTGGCAGGACTCCTTTGCAGCACCTCCAGTAGCTAGTCACGTTGTTACTACTGCTGCTGGGCCGAAGCTACCGCAGCAACCGCAGCAGCAGCAGCCTCTAACATTCATGCAGAGCTTGCCAGTACACCATGGAGTCGCGGCAGCAGCAGCAGCTGCTGCTGCTTCCGAAGCAGCTGCCAGGTCAGCTCCTAGCTCAGCAGTCGCAACACCTCGCAGCAGCAGCAGCTCTCAGCGCTCCCACAGTTTCACGACCTCTAATCTACATAGCTGGAGACCACTACAGGACTTAGGGCCATTTGCCAATCTCAGCTGCAGCAGTAGCGTGCATGCCGGTGGGCAGCAGCAGCAGCTTGCACCTCCAGCAGCAGGGGCTAGCAGCACCGCTGGTGTGTTGAACATGGGCCCCAGGCCTGGGGTGGCAAGTGCGGCAACACTGGAGAGCTTTGGCAGTGCAGCATTTGGTGCGGAGAAGCCACCGCTGCCGCCATCTGCTATGGCCATGCGATGAGATGGCCTAGGTTAGCAATCCAGTTGCTTACTTCAACAATTCCATCTTGTGTTGGCGTTGTAGCTGGGGAAACAACCCCAGCTGCATTTGGTGTTGTGTTTTGCTACCTGTGTAGCTACTTGATGTCCAGTTGGGATCAACAGGCCGTGTGGGTCAACAGTTGTGTTGTAGCTGTTGTGGGGAGCCAAAACGAATCCTCCGTGCGGTGGTTATGTCTGGGGTTGGTGGATGCAGGGTTTAGTTGGGTCAGCTACGCCACAAGGCGCACAGCGTCACGGTTGCAGCAGCTGTGCTGTGATGTCCCTGATGCAGAGTTGTGTATGTGTTCCTGGCAACTGAAGTCTGCTGCCGGTTTTATTCCAAGTTTGGTCAGGTTTTGTTCGGAGGCGCAAAGACACCCCATGTTTCTTTTGTGGCTGTAGTGACAGATAAACACAGTACAAGCTTTCATTGTTGAGTGCGACTTTAATATGTGGCAGTTTTGTTGCCTTTCTTTGAGGGCATCTTACAAGACCATCAGCAAGTGTTTACACAGCAATGATATGTGTCTTTACCGATGATCAGATCCACACACATAGTCATATACAAGTGTGGGTTCTTGTATCAGTACATAGCTATACAAGTGCAAGTGGATGTCGTACTCTTCTTGGGCCTACCATAGGGGGTGCTTGGGCCAGATATGCAGTTTGCAGTTTGTGGTGTGGACTTCGGTCTGGTGTTGTTTTGGTGGTTTGCAGACACACCCCTCATGTTTCTTCTCATGCTGTAGTTACATGCCTTCAAGGTGTGAGGCTTTGTAGTTGACTGCGGATCCAGTGTGAGTGAGTTACAAAGACAAGCACATGTAGTTGCCTCTCTCCTGGTTCGCGCCACTGTCCTGGGTCGCACCACTTTGCAGTAGTCTGGTACCTGGCCGTACACCATCGTGTACACATATGCATGTCTGAGCAGAGCCGCTAAAAGGCAGATCGTGTAGACTTCGATGAAGATGTTGGGTGGTGTTTGCTGCTTGAGCTAGCTGTTTGCAGCAATGTGTTTGCAGGAGCTTCTGTTGTTTTGACAGGTGATGGGGTTCATGTTGCGGCTGCTGTTGCTGATTTGGTGGTTTGTAGCTCTGTGTTTGGTGATGGCAGCTATTTGTTTGTGGTGCCAGTTCTAGTTGGGTGTTGGTGGTGTTTGTTGGCTGGTACAAGTTACTGTCCCTTGTGATTGAGATTGGCGGCCCTGGGCAAGCAAGCAAAGCAGTGATAACTGTATGTTGAACTAGAAGTTGTGCCTGCTGTAGTCGTTGAGCAGGAAGTGTCTCAGTGTGTTCGTTTATCACACGACTCTGCTGCGGTAATGGGCTACACAGTGGGTCTTAGCGGTGTCTCTCTGTACAGGCCACTCACCCAAGCGACTTCAATGTACGAAGCTTCCAAGTATCCTTGTTTGAGGGATTGGCTTGCTGCTGGCTTTTGCCAATGCAAGGACGACACAATGGCTGCTGCTGTTTTATCTTGCTGGGATGCTGCTGCAGCGTTATGGGTTGAAATGCATGCTCAGCGGAATGTGTGCCGGCACCCGGTTGTCTCAATGTTTGGGGGTTGTTTGATCAACAGGATTGTCTTGAGAGAACAACAGCATTTGAACGCAACATCAGCTCGGGCATTTTGCTGCGACCTTTCAAACATTGTCACAAGGGGGGGGGAAGGGGAAGGGGCTCAGCAGGCTAGGTTGCACATGCGCCTTCAGAATAGCAACTCAGCAGGATGCAGGGACGTATTTTGGGGTGCTTGTTGATGCGGCAGGGCAGTGCCCTGTTACAGCCGCCTGCCCGTGGTTTTGCTGTGTGGACACACTTGAATGGGCATGTAGTGCAAGGATGTAAGGTATCTGTGGTAGCGCCGGCTTGTAAACACCAAAGTGCGATCTTCTCGTAGTTCTTGCTTGCTGTGTTACAGCTCCTGCAGCTGGCATTGGCTGTAGCTGCATGACCACAAAGTGTGGTTTCCTGCCGGACAAGTGGCTCTACTGAGAGTGGCACAGTGTTGGCAGTTAATCGGACAAACACTGTCCATGGCTGAATCTATGTCAGATTGGGAGGAGGGCGGGGTATGGCATCGAACTGTTATGCTAGCGGAGTCTGCTTTATATTGCTGTTCATGATTTGGTGTGATTGGCAGGCGATTAACTTGGCAGGTGTGCCATTGCTTCCCAGGGAGTGAGAATACAAAGCATGTGTTTGCCAACTGGTTGCAAACCAGTGAAGTACGGCGGGCTCAGCAACAGTGTCTGCAGTATTCAATTGCAAGTTGCATAGGCACACAGTTTGTGCTTCTCTCCTGATGATCAGCCTCACACTCAGGCAGCCATCTGGACTGGGTAATGCTGCTGTGACATGGCCGGTGCAGATCATATGTACAAGTGGGCACATGTGCCATGCTGGCTGTGCCTGGTGTTAAAAATCGTCAGCTCGTGCGTTTGGTGGCGGAACTTGCTTATGTAAAAGTAACGGAGCCAAGGGACGGGGTATGGGAATAGGGAGACACATTGAGATCCTATCATTCACACACCCTATCATCTGTGACAGATCGACTGTAGCAACAAATGACGAAAGCAGGCAATGGCGATCGACACAGCACCACTCCATGGTCCCTACGGTAAACATGGCACTTGTGAACACGGGCAGCAAACCAAGTTCGAACACGAGCAGCCCGTACCTGTTGTAAGCCTGCAGGTCTGTATGTGCTCAGTTCTCTCCGAGCAGTGTGATTTTGCTCGTTGCTCTGTGCTAGCACACCCGGCTCTTGAAAGAAGTTCAGGGACCTGTGGTTACAGCCTGTACTGTACAGTACAGTACAGTACAGTACAGTACTGCGAGAATGTGGCGCACCGTGACCGTGGATATTGAGGACTAGATCTGTGCTGACTTGCCACGGAGCTTTTGTGGTCGCCATTCATTTGCACGCCTCTGGAAACTCAAACAGCGGGAACAACCTTGGTGGGCATCTGGGCGAACTTTGCATATAGTGTCAGGCGAAGCACGCCGGCCGCACCTTGCACGTCGTACAGTAAGGGCGTCTTCAAGCTTTGAAAACCAAGCTCGTGCAGCAAGGGCCAGGCGGGTGTCGACACGCCGATGCTCCCTTGACACTTGGCATCCGTGTACTATATGACCCTGCAAGCGCTTTTTTCCCTTGACTCAAGGCTTTTAACTGCGCGTATGTAACTCGACAGCTGTTCCAAGCAAGCATCATCTGTACCATCATCATGTCCACCCTCCTCTGGCAACTGAGGCAAGCGACAAGAAGCGAACCAGTTCTCATATGTAGCATTAAGCATCTTCTCAGACGACTCCATTCTAGTTCGCCTGGCACAACAGAGTCTGAAACACCCAGGCACAGAAGCAGTAGTACAGTATCAGGCCTGGGCGGCCGGGACAGTGCTATCGATGGTGTCAGCAAACCCCAGCATTCCAAGCGTGCTAAGTTTGACAGCAACACAGGTGCAGGCAGCAAATCTAGCAGCTTTGATACTTGGGGCCGTGCAGATGCAGCAGGTGTCAAGAGCAGGCGCTGGCCAGCAAAATCTGTTACAGGCTCCAAGGTGTGTTTGATCCCTGTAAAGTGGGCCTAAATCATTCTGAACGCCCATTGCTGCATGATTCGCATGTGACCTGGGTATATGATGGATGAAGCTCTTATGGCACCTCGTTATTTTGTGCTGTGCAGCACGCAGTTGCAATACAGCCGAACCCAAAGACGGCTTGCGGTATAATGTAGTGGCAGCTGCACCTCACTACACACAACGCAAGTGATGTCGCCGGTGCTGCAATGATGCCACTGTCACTGCTATGCTTTGTTAGTCCTGAATGCAAAAGAAAAACAAGATAGCAATCTTGGCAGCTTGCACCACTCGCAGCTAGCAAAATAAGGACAGCAGCATGACTAGACACTTCCATAAGTCCACTTCATGGTCGCCTCCTCGTCCTGCTTGCAGGTGTCTCCACAGCGGCTACTTAGCCTCATAGCAGCTTCTTTCAGCATGAAACAGCTGCAAGAGCTAGTGTATCAGCACAACCGTCAGCTAGACATTATTCACTTAACTGCAGCCATCACGCGACTACCCAAGGTGCAGGAAACACCTGAAGAGCAGCAACATGGCAGCAAGTTTCAGTTATTAGGCCAACTGTGGGAACTGTTACGGCCCAAACTGCAGCAGTGCGACACCCGGGGGCTGTCCAATGCAATGTGGGCTGTGTGTAAGCTGGAGCCTAGCAGCAGCCGTCAACCAGTGAGCGACAACACCAGCGAACAACTCCAGCAACAGGTAGTGGAGCAGTTGATGATCCCATTTCAACACCAGTTAAGCACAGCAAATGCACAAGACGTCAGCAATGTATTGTACGGGATTGCTTTGCGGGGAGTTAATCTGCCAGCGATGCAGATGCAGCAAATGATAGAACGATTTTTGTCCGTGTCACATGAGGCTGCATCACAGGGTATATCCAACACCCTGTGGGCTGTGGCTACCATGCAGCAACAGCTAACAGCAAAGCAGCTGCAGCAGCTGTTGGCTGCTTTTATCGGCCAGCTGCAGCAGGCAAAGCCACAGCAGATATCCAACATCCTGTGGGCTGTGGCTACCATGCAGCAACAGCTCTCGGCAGACCAGATGCAGCAGTTGGTGATTGCTTTTATCGGCCAGCTGCAGCAGGCAAAGCCACAGGAGATATCCAATACTTTACGGGCTGTAGCCACCATGCAGCAAGAACTCTCGGCAGAGCAGCTGCAGCAGCTATTGGCCGCCTTCATCGGCCAGCTGCAGCAGGCAAAGCCACAGACTTTGTCCAACACCTTGTGGGCTATAGCCACCATGCAGCAACAAGTCTCAGCACAGCAGCTGCAGCAACTATTGGCTGCTTTTGTCAGCCAGCTGCAGCAGGCGAAGCCACAGCATGTATCCAACATTCTGTGGGCTGTAGCTACCATGCAGCAACGGCTCACAACAAAGCAGCTGCAGCAACTATTGGCTGCTTTTGTCGGCAAACTGCAGCTGGCAAAGCCACAGGAGATATCCAACACAGTGTGGGCTGTAGCCACCATGCAGGGACAGCTCACGACAGAACAGCTGCAGTTGCTGTTGGCCGCCTTCATTGGCAAGCTGCAGCAAGCAACACCACAGAACTTTTCCAACATCCTGTGGGCTGTAGCCACCATGCAGCAACATCCCTCAACGGAACAGCTGCAGCAGCTGTTGGCCGCCTTCATCGGCAGGTTGCAGCAGGCAACATCACAGAATATATCCAACACATTGTGGGCTATAGCCACCATGCAGCAGCAGCTCTCAGCAGACCAATTGCAGCAGTTGCTTGTTGCTTTAATCAACCAGTTGCAGCATGCAAAGCCACAAAATATATCCAACACCCTATGGGCAGTTGCCATCATGAGCTGTAAAGTGCCAAGGAGCCATCTGCAGCAGTTGTTGCTAGCGCTGGAAGGCAAGATGGAGCAAGCCACACCACAGGGTGTTGCCAATGCAATATGGGCCTGCGGTAAGCTGCAGTACTTGCCTACATCCTTGCTGCGGGCACCGCAGCTATTGCAAATACTGCCCGCAGCAATCCCCCAAGATCTGGCAAACATAGCCTGGGCACTTGGTGAGCTGGGTCTGGGGAATGATCAGATTATGGCAGCAATAGTGCACCGAGCAGTTCAATGGGAAGCAAAGCCTACCAGCACTCTAACAAGCAACGCTGGTGCCACACAACATGTATGCAATGTGTGTTGGGCTATTTCAGTGTTAGACATGCGTCAATATGCTTCACACACCCTGCAGCTGGTCAAAGCAGTTAGCAAGCAATGGCCAGAAAAGTGGCCGGAGGCTTCAAGACAGTTGTATCAGGTCCACACATGGCTGCTGGACTTCCAACTGGCTGGGGGTCAGGGGCTGCATGAGGTGTTATCAGAGCATCAACTGCAGCAGTGTAGGGAGGCATGGTCAACTCAACTCCACACTCGTGCGTCACAAATTCAATCGAAGTTTCAGCAAGCAGTCTTTGCTGCGGTGCAGCAGTTACCTATTAGTTGGTCAGAGCCACCAGCAATGGAGCAGCTGAGCAGGGGCAGGGGTGGTCAGGAGGATGGGGCGGTGTTGATTGACATCACAGCCAGAACAGCTGAGGGTGTGCTGCTAGCCATAGAAGCAGATGGGCCCTCGCACTTCAGGCAGCCTGACGGTGGGTCGACGGGCCCCACACAATATAGGAATAGAGCACTGGCAGCCAGGGGGTACGCAGTAGTATCTGTTCCATACTATCAGTGGAATAGGCTCAAAAGCAGCGCGCAACAACAGCAGTACCTTATGAAGCTAGTTGAGCAAGCGGTACAGCAACCGTGTTACCAACCGCTAGATAGCGAGGTTGTTACAGTGGAAGGGGCGACAATCTGAGTGTTGTGTAGTGTGGGGTTATGCACTCATCATTTGATATTGATTGTCGCAGTGGGCTAGCTTTACAAGCATAAGCATACCTAACACATTTGCTTGCTGCCATGTTGTACTACAACACTAGTGTGGCGTGTAAGAACACTGTTCAATAGTTGATTGGAGTACGCATGCTGTGGTACGCATGGTGTGGTACGCTGAATGCATTGTCATATGTGTCACCATTTGGGTCACCTGTTCATCGTGCAGACAGCAAGCTGCCTTGCCTAGTAGGGCCCTCCATGATCGATTGAGCAGCAGATAGTTGGCTAGCAGCTCTGAAGCGGAGTCTAAGGGCTTGCCAGACGTCTTGGGTTGACATGTGAAAACGTGATGCATGGGGGTGTGAAAACGTGATTTGAGGAATGCAATGAAAGCTACCGAAGGGGCAACGATTTGATAAGACCTTTTCAAATTTCAGGATCAAGCCGCTCAAAGCGTGCAACAGGCATTGCCCGGTTTCAGCAGTCATCTTTGATACCTGGCAATGTTACAACTTGCTAAGCGCGCAGTTTCTTTGATAGCTGGCAATGTTACAACTTGCTAAGCCGCGCGGCCAGTGGGAAAGCCACGTGAAGCCAGATTGTCCGTCGCTCGAGGTGGGTCCTTATGCCCGTGCCCTTATTTGGTACGTGTAGTGTGTGTCGCAATGCATAAGCAGACACCTGCCAGAGTCGGATGAACCCATACCACACGTACACAACTCCGGAGTTGTTGGGATCCCTCCGCGGCACCATCGCGGAGCGGTCCGGACCGCTCGGGATAACGGCACCACGGCACATGGACAAGTCGCACTGCAGCTTTGCCAGCGCATCTATTGTGTTGCATTGACTCACTTTCACATGGACATGTGTACACGCGTGCACCGTCCTATGTGACCGCCGAGCACTGACCTTCAACAAGCACACCAACTGAGCCGGTGAGTGGCAATTGTTTTAGGCCCTTCATTTGAGTAGAGACGGCGAGATTTCTTTGCCTGGTGCGATCTATCCGTATCGATAGCTGTCGACCGTCAACACCGCCGCATCCCGCATCAGCTCGCGTGCGTGAACCGAGGAAGCAGATATTGAAGTATACCGTTTTCCCTCTGTCTTTCAAGCCTCTCGGACATATCAGCGCAACTACATCACAATGATGCGATACACAAATCCAACGCGCGCACGCTGACGTGGCCTATGCTTGCCAAGCGGCGCATCCAGCAATCAGCGTTTTGCACAGTTGATGCAAGACCGCCACCAAAGATTTGTGACACATCAAAGCCAAAACTCTCACATGGCTTGGGCAGAAACACGCAAATTAGGCTACGCTCCGTCGCTAGTCCTAGCCTAGGACTACCTGCAACCGCATGTTGAACCTGCAACCGCATGAACCCGCAAGTCATGGACGTCCTGTGTGTACAAAGAGTCTGGGAGCGGGTCATGCAAGCATTGATGCCATGACATAGTAATGTAGGCGATGCAAGGGGCTTCCACCCGGAAGGTGCTTGATGTGGTTGTTGCAAACCTTCAGCCAAACCCTGTATGCAATACCATCTGATGTATACTCAACAGCAGGGCGAGCCAAGTCAAGCTCATTGGGCTCCGACTGTGTGAGGGGCGACGGAAGCCGGCTCGCCGAGGAATTCACAGCCTGACTGTGTTCGCGATCGGCTTGGGTGCGACCGACTTCCGACGAACACTGTCGTCAAAGTCCCTGCCATACAGCGCATCAGTTTTTGGCACTACCCGGACAGTTGGCTTTTGCCCAGAGTATGCAAGAATACCATGCAACATATCTGCCCAGAAATTTTATATAGCTTGGCTGCTGGAACCACCCATCTTGCACCACATGAAGCTTCTGGCAGGTTTGGTTGTCTGTCTCACACAAAAGCCTCCCCTTGCCACAACTATGTACCACAATATGCTGCAGAAGCATAAGAGTGCTGTTTGGCAAAGTTCAGACGATTGTTGTCAAGTGTTGCATTATAAAATACTGTGTATCTTATAATGTTTGCTCCTGCTAACGATTTGTGGGTGCGTTACAACTTATGTGATATAAGTTTGCAGCGTGTCAGTGTGAACATGTCGGGAACGCTATATGTTATGCAAGTTCAGCTAGATCCACTGCTTTTGATGGCACCAGTGCATCTATACACATGATGTACATATGCATGTTCACATACCAATGGGGTAATGCTGTTTGTAAGCTTGTCTGCACTGACTTTGCACCGTACACAATGTGTCATGCAGCTTCCCAGGTCTGGTGGTCATTGCAAACTGATCGCAGCGTGACGGTTTCAGACAGTTCTATGGTGCCTTTGCAAAGGATTGGACCAGCAGTGTTGTCAGCACGATTTTGGTCTGCATATGCATGAAGTGGCACTGATGAGATTTTTGTCAGATGTCGAAGCACGCCTATCATGCCCAAATGGCTGTTTGCTTGAATAGTTTGTTATGGCATTTGTATGCTACAGCCTTTCTCTGGTGTGGAAGTCGACAGGGCACAGCGAAAGAGGCAACAGAGGCATGCATCCAGTCAGGGCATCACCCAAGTATGTTGCTGGTGATGTACAAACCCCTGACTGGTGACTGAACCACTCAACCACTCAAAACAACGTACGACTCCCTGCAACCCTGAGCGGGCATGGCACAGAGATGCCATAAAAGGACAAAGCCGTAATGAGCCGTTACGGCTCATGATGAGCCGACAGATCCCAGCAATGAAGTGAGTAGCCCCAGTTAGTGACACTTAACAGCGTCGGGTGGAGCCCATAAACATATCATGCAGGCCAGGTAAATTTCTGATGATGGACCTCCGGACCACACAACCACAAGAGCCAGCTGGGAAACACCAACCGTAAACAACGCGACCTCGAAGCAGTCTCAATGCAAGATAATGCAACATTCAGGCACACGATGGCATGAATGCTAATGCATGTATAAACAAACACAAAGCTGCGACTACACAGTA
This sequence comes from Coelastrella sp. UTEX B 3026, assembly GCA_002588565.1. Classification (NCBI taxonomy): domain Eukaryota; kingdom Viridiplantae; phylum Chlorophyta; class Chlorophyceae; order Sphaeropleales; family Scenedesmaceae; genus Coelastrella; species Coelastrella sp. UTEX B 3026. The sequence goes on from NSMO01000202.1 coordinate 10,554, forward strand.
GCTACTATAGTTGACGTGTGACGAGATGCGCGAGGTCCACCAGAGCAAATGCTGCTGCTTACTCAGTACTTCAATCCCGATGGAGCTGTACTTCTGACTCAGTACTCAAATCCCGTACTCCAATCAAGTGCTACATCCATGCATAAGGACCTGGCAGCTCAGCGTTTGTAACAGTGTTGCAACAGTGTTTGTGTCTGGTGATGACGATCAAGCCTGCATATTTGCAGCTGCCCAGGCGGCTTCATGTGGTACACCAACGTGCACGTCGTCGCCCTAGCATTCGCCGGTGACGGACTTCCATCGCATCCCGGTGCTCGGCTCCGTTGCAGTACAACACGACACCAGAAGAAGCAGGTGTCAGTGACGACGGCTAGAACATTTTAAAACGTAATTGCGATACACGTTCCTTTGGTACTACCAAAGGAACTGCACATGATGTGCAGTATGACTGCCTTTACTTGACACGAGCCGCCTTCGCCACATGATTCCACGCTGCAGACAGCGACGATGCCTCTGTGCCGTACGTGTTGGTGCCCCCGCGCGTGTGCGCGTCGAATATGAGACCCAGCTGAGGGCGTCTTAGGGGTGTGCACCCCGCTGGGAGCTCAAGACCGCACCGACGTATAACAACCTCAGCATTGTCGATAGGTGTGCAGCGCCTCAACATGTTGGCTTGAGCAGTCACTCGGAACTAGTAGTTAATTTGTGATGTTGACTGCCAGTATGCTGCTTCTGATGTGAGCATATCACGGCTTTCCGTTCTGGCTTGTAGGCCCGCCAGCAGCATTACTACTGCACCAGTCCATTCCAAAACAATTCCTGCCAATGTTGGCTGCAGCACTAGCACAGCGCTTGACCGCGGGTCGTGGTGACGATCATCGAGGCTCTGATCACCGAGGCTCGGTGATCAGAGTCTCGGAGTCCGGGCAGATTGCAGCCGGTCAGGTTCACTTTGCAGTACAGTTTGATTTATATCATTACAGATGTCATGCAGTAGTCTTTTGCAACCACCTTAGCTACGAAACCGCGCATTCAGACCCGCGACTGTGCCTCGCTGCATACGGGCTGGTGGCCCCGCGATGCGAGACCCAGCTTGGGGCGTCTTAGCGGTGTGCACCCCGCTGGGAGCTCGCCAAGTCGGGGCCATCTTGACGTATGGCTCGGTACACCATCGGTAGTTGTGCGCACATTCACCGCTTCGGCGTGAACAATCAGGTTGGTTGTCCGGTCGCAAAACTGCCATCCATCAATGAATCAACCGATGTCTACATTAACGGCATTTACGTACGCGCTGACGGGGTGGTGTGTTCAAAACCTGCCAGGCCAGTGGCTCCAACAATACTAAGGAAGTTTCCGAAACACAGCAATGCTGACATTTGACTTGAAGATTGGCAGTTCAGGGTGTGTATTTTCAGGTGTCTGCTGCTAAAAGGAGCACTATCCTTGTCACAAATGTAAATGGGTCCATGCGTATTCATACATGGACTGTGATTTTTGATGTCACAGACAATGTTTTGTGCTGAAAACATTTTGACTGTGTCAAAAGTGCTCGGCAGGGTGGGCTGAGCACGGCATGATGAAGTGCGCTGACTGCAGTAATTGTGCCACATTTGCATGATGATGTATGGTGTTGCACATCAATGTGATAGCTGTTTATTACCACCATGTGTATCGAGTACGGGCATGTCAGGCCATTTGCAAACGTACAGGTGTGAGTATTATTGTATGTCCAAAGGCTTGCAATGGCTTGTGTTTAGCATTGTGTTCAATAATGTTTAGTTGGGGCCCGGCGGGCCCCTCATATGGAATGAATAGGTAACTGGGTAGAGTGAACTTTCTAATACTATTCTATTGTTGAACATTTTGCCAGCAGATTTCACTTTTGGAATATCGTGTGGTGTCCGAGTCGAATTACGTCACAAAACATATGCATTTATGTCTTTCACGCATTTCCGGATATGGCAAACAGCTTACCACGTTGGGGGTGGTGTATTGCCGGCTTCCGCCATGTTGCTGTTAGTTGGGACGGCTTTGCCGGAGAAGGCCCGCCCTAGTGCAGCCCCATGCGCCCCATGATTTGACCTTCATCTGGGTCTCCTGCAGCAGAATGCACAACAAGGCATATCATAAGCCCCTGCAGTATCAACAGTGTACTGCTGCATGGACATTGTCCAGCCTGGACTGTGAGAGAAGTTGTTCTGTGACGACTAGCTGTCACCAACTTGCTGCCAGGCGACTCGGTTATGTTGCACGCCAAGGTTCAAATACAGAGTGTGCCAGTCCTCAGACAGGCTCAAATAGGCTCAAACAAAGAAACACCATCCCAGCAACCACCAGTATGGACAGCGCAGAGATAAGGTCAGGCGCCCCTCAGTCACACAAAACACATTACAGACAAGTCAAATCTGTGCTGTCAAAGGGTCAGCTATGCCATAGCCCTGAGGGCTGTTATGCTCGATGACCTTACCCGGCGGAGCTGCATAGTAGAGTATTGCTGCAGCTGGTCACTGAAGCTTTTAACTCAAGCATTGGAAGCCAGGTCGTTGAAAGCCAAGTCCTTGGAAGCAGGTCATTTGGTGGCAAGGTAGTTCAGTGAAAGCCAGGTCATTGGTAGCCAGGTCACTTGAAGCCATTTGTGGTAATGAAGCCAGCGGCAGTGTAGCCAAGCACAGCCAGGTGTAATTGCCAACACGGTGTCAGGTAGCCAAGCGGTCTTTACATGGATAGCCATGTGCAGTTTGGTGTAGTGAAGCCGGGTGTAGGGTAGCGAGGTGTTGTCAGCCACAGCCAAGCGCTTGGCTAGCCATTAAAAGCCAGGTCACCGGACCCCATTAGCGGCAGGTCATACCATAGTATCAATCACTGCGTGGTGCGGCACAATGCAGCCAGGCATCGCCAGGTGTAGCAGCATGCAGTGTAGCCACGCACATTCAGGTGTAGTGCAGCCAGGTGTGGTCAGGCGTGGTGTAGCCAGGTGTAGTCAGGGGCTGTGTATCCGAATGCCTGCACAACAGCCCCTGCACAACAGCCCCATCCCCCCTGCACAACAGCCCCATCGTCAAAAGTCAGTCGAGCGGTAAATGAATGGGCATCTGACCAAACGGGTGCACACTGCTGGGCTGGCAATGTGGCCAGTGATAAAGCTGGAGACAGCGGGCACTCGGTAATCACGTGACCATGACGGATAGCATCTAAGAATGCAGCAGGACATCTGCTGCGTGCTGCTTTCAAAAATATTTCGCTGTTTGGGCCCCGTGGCCCGCTTAGACCAGAAATACCTTTCTTACAGGTCTGCAAGCTTTATCATCAGCATAGGCGGAGCACCTATTTCCCGGAAAGGCCTACCCGCGCTCACCTGAGGTCCCGCCCAACCAGCAGCCGCTTGTTTCCTCACGCAGAGCCACACTAGAGTATAGAAAAAAGCTAGCATAGACCAGCGTGGTAATCCTGCAAGCAAGTGATGGCGGGCGGGGCGAGAGAGGTGGTTGCATTGCATTTTGAAAAGGCTTCAACGGCTACTTCTGACACAGTTGCATGGCCGAAGCGGCTTGCTGAGTCTGTTAGGACTTCAACTGAGAGTGTTTGGCGGGAAATGAAGGACGAATGTAGGTTAGCGTTGTCCAGTAGCAAAGGCTCAGCCTCTGCAGGCACCAAGCAGGCACATCTGCTCACGCAGTGCAGTGGACCCGTATTTATGCTTTCCTGGAAAGTCCACTAACAAAATAACATTTGAGTAACAGCTGTACAACCGTGGCCAAGACCTGCGAGAGCATCACGCCTGGTCAACTGTCTTGAACACAGCTGACTTGATTAGCCCGCTTGCGGCGTCTGTTTCGACCTTCATGGCCTGTATACCAGTTCAACTTGCGCATAAGCGGGTACTACCGCAACCAAGCTGCTCCCCTCGGCACCTGCAGCTACTGCTCATTACTAACACTACTACCACTACCAGTTACCGCAAGACTCTAAACATCAGCTACCGCGCGTTCGCAACATGGTCAGTCCAGACGACTAGTCGGTTACCTTGCGTATGTCAACAGATAAGCCGCTTGCATCGGTTAGGCATCCCCTGCGCTTCCAGGCGTGCTCTGTCGATAGCCACAGCAGCAACAAGCAGCTACAGCGTCACCGTATGAATATTGCAAGGCCGATTTCGGCAGTTGTATTGTACACTGAAACACGTATCCCAGTGCCAAGTCACTGGCCCTGGTCACAACATAGTCTTAGCAGCAAAGCAACATCAGCAAAACTGATGGTCAGTGCAGCTGCAGCAGCCGTAAGAGTAGCAGTAGCAGTCGTGTCTTAGTGCCACATCGCTGTTTTTGAACGATACCATTGAGTGCAGTGTGACCAAGAGTCTGTGCAGTGCGGTGCAGCTGTAGCAGCAGCAGCTACTGTATCAAACCCCATGCAGCGACAGCTGGACACCACAGCCACTGCGTTTACGCTTGAGTTCGATCCGACAGCAAACACCTTGATACATCACCAGCTGAACACAGGGCATGGGCTGCTGAACATGGCCAGGTGGAACACAAGGACCAAGTTGACCTGAAACTGGACATGTCAGAAGCAGCAAAGCAGCAGCAGGTGGCTGGTCGGTGCTGCTAGTAACGTGAGCAGGCACAAGCAACTCAGCAACACTGAGTTGAATTCAGTTGCGGCCTTTGGTTTCTGGTTTATGTTGGTCTTTGTGCCAGTACAGTATGCAAGGACCTCAAGTCCCCTGCTGCCCAGATGACAGGGCCAAACAATGGTGTGCTGTACGTTGGCTGCTTGTATGAGGTGACAAAGGTCAGCCTGTGCTGACTAGAGACCAGCTCAATGCCAATGAGTTTTGTGCTTTGTAAGTTCTCTGCTGTCAATGTTGCTCCTTGCAGGAAAGGAGATGACGTCTGCAGTCAACAAACTTATGTTCTGAGAAGGACATGCGCCTTGTCATCAGCAAGGATGCACCACCAGTCAGAACATTGTGTACTGATTGTGTTGTACTGCAGTCTCTTTCTGAGTGTACAACCAGGTACACACTGTCAGTGAGAGTGCCAAGATATCTCGAGCTGTGCCTCCTTTCCTGTATACCAACTTCAGAGGGTGAGGATATGCTGCGAGGGCAAGTCATGTGTACCTGCAGACCTGTGGGCTGTTGCTGTGTTGGTCGCAGCAAGGGGCTGGCACTGTGGTCTGTTGTTGCTTGTGGTGCAGGACCGATGTTGTGCTATCAACGCGAAGTTCACCTGCAGGCAGTGGAGACAAGCCAGCAGCAGTATGTTTCATGTCATCAGCAGCATGTGCCACCCCTCGGTCTGTTGCAGTCTGCGCTTTGTAAACCATCTCAAGTGGTATCTTAACATGCTGCTTACAAGCTTGGCACAGATCTCCAGGGCAGGACATCTTCCCCTGCTGCGTGGTGGTCTGCTGCTTATCTTGTCACCTGTGCGACATGTTTTGTGTCTGAAGCTGCAAGGGGCCTCTCTGCAGCTGCTGTGCTGTTTGTGGCGTAAGACATACACTATTATGTAGTACTGTATATGCATGTATACATATGTAGCTGGAAATCTGTCGCTCGGCAACTTGATGTCGTTCTTTGCTTTTGTGCGGGGACAGAAGCTTGGTTTGGTCAAGTCCTGCCTGGCTAGTGCCTATTGGTGCTGTTGCTTTGGCCGCCAAAGCTGCGGTGGCAGGATATCCTATAAGGTTGCACCTGGCCTGGTGATGCTGCAGAACCTACGGCGTAGCTGGCAGCATATGAGATCTTCAGGCCGCGTTGTGAAGCACATAACAGCAAGCAGTTTCATGGTGTTGCCGTGGCAAGCAGCAGCAGTGCATCACAGGAAGGCGGGGTAATGTGCCAGTGATGAGAGGCTGCCAGCTCAGAGCGGTCAACAACAGTGAGGTGATTTGATTGGCAAAGTAGGCGTCCAGTGCCGAAGGGTTTTCGGCCCGTCCACTGCCACTAATCGTTGCAAAAGCTCCATGAGCCTGATCACTCATCGACCAGTGGCAAGACATGCTGGCAGTAACAGGAATTGGATACCAAGTTGCTTTTGACTCAAAACAGCTGCCAGGCTGGAGATTGTCCGGTGTCGCTGTGTGTTTCTCATCTACACTGATAAAGAGGTTATGTCTCTTTTAACAGCATGGAAGTATCTTTGGGTCTATGCACAACCGCCGGGTCAACAGCTGTCCAGTAGTAGCATTTGAGGTTGGCATGACAACTGTTATACCCATGCATCGTCAGCATCGAGTTGTTCGCCAGCGCAGCTGGCTTGTTCTGTGCAACATCGCATGTGGCTCACTGATAATTGTGGGAAACAGCAAGAAACGCCAGTTGTGTTTGCGCGGCGTGTGAGCCTTTGCTTCTTAGACCAAAGCGCACATAGACATGCCACTCGCCCGTTTCTTGTCGAGGTTACGCCATGTAGCCAGTGACATAGAGAAATATACACTACTGAGACGGTTGCAGCAGGACAATGCGGGGCTGTTCTACGAGCTGATGTTTGAACACACAGAGGAACTGTTGCCGTATGTTTACACACCTACGGTTGGCCAAGCGTGCCAGGAGTACTGTCAAAGAGGCTTCTCAACTCGCGGATTATACATTACAGCAGAAGACAGCGGCAGGTAGCTTCGGTTTCGCGTTGCCTCTGCCTGCTGTTGTTGCTACTGTTACTGGCCATGATACCCTCACATTCGACAGCATAGCCGGCGTCCTGCAGCACGTTTGTCACATTTGTAGCTAGCCGTCGCAAGGCTATTACCGTTAGCCATACACACAGCGGTCTGAACAGCAGATTGCTCGACAGTCTCAAAAAGAGATCACTTTCCCTGCTGCTGTTGCATGGATGTCATTTCATGCGTCAGAATGCTTCAAAAGTTACGCGCATGGCCGCGTCAAGACATTTCACTGATGGTGGTGACAGATGGCGAAAGAATCCTCGGACTAGGCGACTTGGGAGTGGGTGGCATGGGCATAAGCGAGGTACGATGGCCAGCAATAGGGTGTTATTGCCATATGGTGCACTCAATTGGGAACTTGTTTCTGCCAAGTGTCTGGTGAAACAAGTTTTCAGCACGAACCTGAAAATGCGATGGTAAAGCGCATAGAGTTGTTGTGAAAATCGAACTCAGCTGCAGCCTTGTACCAGGTGCACCTGGTACGTGTACTGCTGTACAGTCACATGTGACTGGCATCAACTTATGCTCACAGCAGTCAATCACCATAGACCATAGACCATAACAAAGCCTGCAAGGCCGGCAGCAGCAGCAGCGACAGCGGTAGATCCGGCTATTTGCAACCTCTTTGCCAACGGTGTCGGTTGACCTGGTGCTGTTGTCAGTTTGGCAATTTGGCAGTTGACGAGAGAGATCTTTCTCGTCAGCTGCCTTTGTCCAGACTACACTTCCCTTCATCATCATCAGATGCTCCACAAGATGATCACTGACTTGGGGTGCTGCACTGTTTTGCAGGGCAAGAGCCTTCCCTATACAATTGCTGGGGGTGTCTCACCATCTACAGTACTTCCTGTATGCCTAGATGTTGGCACAAATAACCAGAAGCTGCTCTCAGAACCAACGTATTTTGGACTGAAGCGAAAGCGATTGACTGGACAGGCTTACGATGAATTCGTGGGGGAGTTTATGATGGCAGTTAAGACGTGGCGGCCGCATGTGCTGGTGCAGTTTGAAGATTTTGGCAACCACAATGCATTCAGGTGTGTATGAATTTGGGTTGTTCACATTCGTTACAGTTGTTTTCTATTATCTTACTCTTCATCATGTATTATTGTTGTATGTATGCCTGTATTCAAATTTCCTGTTTTCTTCTGGTCTTTCAATGATGCAGGTTACATGTGGCAACTTTCACAGTCTCAGGCGGTACTCTTGACCAACAAGTGTACTGGTTAACATGGCCAGATGGCACATCGCGATAAGCATCTGATCTAATCCTAAATCTACTTTCTATTCCTGCTTCAAGTCCTTAGCTCATGCATCTGGATACGCACACAGATTTGTTAGTGTCTACAGATCTTTGGCGTGTTGTGCCGACGCCGTCTACTGTACCACACTGCTGCTGCTGCTGAGGCTCATCACATGTTTTTGGCAAAAATACACCGGCATTTCACTGCTGCTGCTGCTGCATGCAGGGTTCTAGAGCGCTGGCGTAACGAGGTCTGCTGTTTCAACGATGACATGCAAGGCACAGCAGCAGTGGCGTTGGCAGCAGTACTTGCTGGTTTGAGGGCGACAGGTGGCACTCTGGATCAGCAAACATTCCTGTTCTTGGGAGCAGGAGAAGCAGGAACAGGTCTGTGGGGTTGCCATAATATACTTATCGTATCAGTTTCCAGCACAGGCACTAAATGTCAATCTGGTTTCTATGTTCTACATACTGGTTTCTGTGTTGTCCAAATCAATCTGTTATTGTTATACAAGGCATGGCAGCAGTCGCACTGGCAGCAGTCGCACTGGCAGCAGTCGCAGGGCAGCAGTATTGGCTGGTTTAAGAGCGACAGGAGGCAGTCTGGATCAGCAAACACCCTTGTTCATGGGGACGGGAGAAGCAGGAATAGGTCAGTGGGGTTGTTTGGGTCTATCAGGTGTGGTTGTCTGGGTTTTGTTCGTGCAGTGCACAGCAGCAGCAGCAGCAGCAGCAGCAGCAGCAGCAGCAGCAGCAATCTGGGCCGCAGCAGCAGGAGCAGCAGTATTGGCTAGCCGACGGCCATCATCATTTGACCTTTGTGCCAAATGTTTATTATCATATCATCATCCTGAGTAACCAGAAGTGTACAACACGCCTTCCTGTTGCCTTGTGACTTGCAGCTTGGAGAACTGCTAGCTCAGCAGCTTGTGCATGCACATGGACTTAGTCTACAAGAAGCAGCGCAACACTTCTGCTTTATCAATAGGAAAGATCTGGTTGTACTGCTGCTGCTGTGTATGTTGCGGCAATTGGAGAGCAGCTTGTGCATGCTCATTGATCAAGTCTACCAGAAGCAAGACAACACTTCTACTTTACAAATAGCAGACATCTTAGACTGGGTCATGCTGCTGCTGCTACTGCTGTGTATTGCAGCAATTGGAGAGCTTATTGCTGAGCAGCTCATGCATGCTCATGGATTGAGCTTACAAGAAGCAAGACAGCGCTGCTGACTTCTTGCATGGCAACGATTTTTAGTGTGCCTGCTGTTGCTGCTGCTGCTGTGTTCTTGCAGCAATCGGAGAGCTTATTGCTGAGCAGCTTGTGCATGCTCATGGATTGAGCTTACAAGAAGCAAGACAGCGCTGCTACTTTATTGACAGTAAGGGGCTGGTCTGCTCGGCCAGAAGACACGAGTTGCAACATCACAAACTACCATTTGCTCATGATAGGTGCGCTCATTGGGATTTGTTGTGACATTTGGGTTTTCTTGTGTCTTGGCTATGCTTCAAAGTGTTGTTGTTGATGTTGACATGCTGAGAAGACGTGGCTGGATGTATTCAGAGTGAGTCGCCGCTTACATATACATATAGCCATGAATGGCCCACACCCTGTGGGTTTGCAACCCTCCCGGCACTGGCCAGCGAGCCGCGAATGACTCTTGGGATGTTAATACCCTTCACATTGATCGCAGTACAAACACTATGCTGCATGCATGAGCTTTGCAGTCCTGTCAATATAGTTGGTAGCACAGGGCTGGTCTGCGCGGCCAGACCACCGGGGTTATATCGTCATAACCTACCATATGCACATGACAGGTGCGCTCATATGATTAATCCTCTGCGCACTCGCTTGGATGAGATGGTAATGATTGGATTTTTCTGTGTTTTTGAGCACAGTCTTGTATTCTTGCAGCAATACACATCCCACTGTCACCAACCATTCTGCTGTTTTGGTGTCCAACTGCCAATTGAAGCCCAGCATGCTTACTGAGCTGCGACACAGCCAAATGCCCTCAAAGCCCAAACTACAAATGATGAGCCCATCCTACACATGCAGATTTGTATTTGCTCGCGCAAGACAATCCATTTGAGAGTAACACTGTATCTTACGCTGATGATGATCCAACTGCTGGTGTTCCTGGACCTGCAGGCTGTCTATATCAGATTTTAGAAACAGCAATAGCAGACATCAAGCCCGTCTTTGTATTATAACCGCATCACAGATGCCTTGCCACACATACTACAATATAATGAAACACACCTTTGACTCTGTAGTAGTTGCACAAATACTTTTGAATGCTGCTTTCTTTACATTTCTTGAACCTGTAGGCTGTTTCTATGTGACCTTGCAACAGCAGTAGCAGAATTCAGACCTTGCGTTCTAATCGGAGCTGCAGGACAACCAGGGCCCTTCACACGTACTATATATGGCTTGAGAATACGAAAAATATGTCGTTATATAAGATACAATGGCTTGATTTTGAAAACTCCTTTTGACTGAATAGTACTTGTACAAACAACCATTGTTTTGCTGTCTTTCCAACTCTGTAGGCCGTTTCTACCAGACCTTGCAACAGCAGTAGCAGAACTGAAACCCAGCGTTCTGATCGGAGCTGCAGCACAACCAGGAGCCTTCACACCAGATATATTACAACTCATGGCTCAAAATAACAAACACCCATTCATATTCCCGCTATCAAACCCTACAAGCCTGGCCGAATGCACAGCTGAAGATGTGTTCAGGGCGACGAATGGTAAAGCAATATTTGCGAGTGGCAGCCCAAACCAACCACTGGTACTACCAAATGGCAACAAGGTGTGGGGCTTTTTTTGTAATGTTTTTGGTTTGTGCTCTCTTTTATACTTCGGAATGTCACGAGCAGCAATATCTGCTTGGATGGCGATGTTGCTGCAGGCGCTGCCACTGCAGTGTTGTCAATGGCATGTGATAAGTATGGCTGAATGCACAGCTGAAGATGTGGTTAGGGCAACAAATGGTCAAGCAGTGTTTGTGAGTGGCAGTCCGAACCAACCACTAGAACCACCAAATGGCAACAAGGTGCTGGGCTATTTGCTATGTGTTGTGGTTCTCTATTGTTTTTACTCTTGAAACCACACCAACAGGAGTGGTTGCTTGGATGGCGATACTGCCACAGTCCCAGCCACTGCAGTGTTGTCAACAGCATGTGATTAGTATGGCTGAATGCACGGCTGAAGATGTTAACAGGGTGACGAATGACCGAGGCGCGTTTGGAAGTGGCAAGGTCGAGGCAATGGTTTCTGCTGTCGCTACTGCCGTTCCGTAGATCTATCCGGCCCAAGCCAACAATGCATACATTGTTTACTCTGGCCATGTGGCCCTTATCACACGCTGCCCAAAGCGATAGCCACAACAAACTCTGCCTCATGCTACTGCTGCTGCTGCCATTTTGCAGATCTATCCAGCCCAGGCCAACAATGCATACATATTCCCAGCTGTCGGTCATGCAGCAGTCATCACACGCTGCAGCAGAATAACAGATGACGTGTTTCTGGAAGCAGCATCAGCACTGTCAGAAATGGCAACTGCTGAGCAATTGCAAGAAGGTCGCTTGTTCCCACCGTTGAGTGATATTAGGCAAACCAGCGAAGTTTTGATAGCCCGATTGGCTGAGTTTATGGTTCAAAGTGGTTTGGGGCAAATGCCTGAGGGGGTTAGTGGGAAAATGGATAGTCGAGGGTGGTTAGGAGTAGTACGACGGAGGATTTATAAGCCTAGTAGGCAAAGTGAATTAGGGGCGCAAGCAGTGGGCTACTGCCCCCAGCAGCAGCAGCAGCAGGAGGGAGTGATGGCTCACGAACGGTTAGGAGTAGTCCTGCAAAGCAAGCTGTGAGTTATACTGGTGTATTGTAGGTGTTTGGCCAAATGATAACTTGAAGTGGTTTGGTGCTTTTACCAAGTAGGATATTGCAAGCAGGAACCACCCTGATTAGGCGTGATGCGGCATCACGTATGATTTTGACATGTTCTTTCCCTGATGGACAGTGGCGGTAGCACAGTGATTGCACTACCCACGGCAAAGAACGTTCGTATGTGGATTGAAGTTTTTACTTCTGTTATGAAATTGAATCGTTGTAACTTGAAGTAGCGGGCCATTCCTGGCGGGGGAGCCATGTCTGCCAAACACATATGCATGGCCTGCAGCTTTGCTAGCGCGTCTACCTTGTTGCACTGGCTCAGTCACTTCTGCAGTTGCAAAGGCTCTGAAAGGCAACGTGCTGGGTGGGACTCTGGGCAACATCATAGGAGCATAACCTGCTTCCCTCAGCCTATCAACCTGCAGACAAGCAATACTAGTTGGCACAGGATCAGCCGTTGGCTTGTAGTTGGCTACACACCGTGGCAATTCTCATATCATCCTTGTCCTGTGTCCAAGTTGCCGTCCCATGGCAACAAGCGAGCCCACCGCTG